>CM055818.1:41413266-41457483 GCA_029582265.1 Zoroaster sp. YZ-2022
GGTTATGCTCCTGTGTGAATTTTGTGATGGGGATCATCTTGGGATTACCCATAATGCATTGCAGCCATTTACATTTTAATTGTGTCTATCGTTCCTCAAAATAAATATCAATAAATCTGCAAGTTATTGCTTGTCAAATATGCATCGTATGGCAAACAAAAGTGGTTTGTTTATGTCAGAATATGTCAGGGCATAATAATATTACCCATAATGCAACCTTGATACAACATACTGTATATTGTTTCTGTTGGGCAATTATATAAACAATCAAGGTCCAGTGTGGAAATTATTAATAATTCATTTATCACATCCATGATAAAACGCATCGATCCACCGCAGACACACAGTGTGCAAGGCGCCATCTATCCAGCTGGTGGTAACCATGGTGCATTACGTATGTCAACAGTGTAGTTTTCTTGGGTTGTTGCCAATTTTGTGTGCCCCTAGGCCCCTGAGCCTGGCTGGCATGTTGCCAATTATTTTGTGTTTTTGGGTTGCAGAAACGTTTTACAAAACAATTTAGAGCGCCTACACATGTATTTACATCAAGGCGGGAACTCTTCAGCTCAGTTCTTCAATGCCACTGTTACACAAATAAACCCACCACCACCCCCCCCCCCCTTCACCACCTTCGTCAAAGGTTCTTGTGCCTTTTCCTAAACCTGCCCTTTGAAAGCATTTGTATAAGGGGCATTAATTTGTTGGGAAGCGGACGACCACTGCCTCAGGTTTATTTATTTATTTATTTACTCTTATTTATACACGGTAAGCCCATTCAGCCAGGGGCTGTTTTTCAAGGGGCCGTGATTAAAACCTTGTAAACATAAATTATACAATATAAATAATAAAAAGTATTTTAAAGAGCAACAACAAGAATCGGACATATATATTATGTATAAAAAATGAAAAATTACAAGTAATTTAAGAATAAAAAAATAAAAAAACGAAAGTAACAAATATAGGCCTGCTTAAAAGTAAGAGTAAAACAAGTGAGATGATAAGGATTATAGGCCCCTATATAAAGGTAAATTTAAAATGAATAAAAACATACGAAAGAGTAGAAATATACAACAACTTAAAATAAAACGATGTAAACATTTTTAGAAACAAATAAAAATTGTGAGATTATAAGGATTATATACAGGGTAAACCTAATGGGTAAAAACATACAAAAGGGGTAAAAAATATAACAGCTTGAAATAAAAAGATTTACACATTTAAAAGCAAAACAATAATTTAAATTAAAACGATTGAATTAAAATCACAAATTAAGGTTTTAAAAACAACAGGCTGACATGAGGCAACGCAGTCTCGTAAAACATTAAACATTTCTGGCCTTCAGCTTGCATTTGAAGCGGTTAACGCTGTTTGCAGTCTGTATGTCGTGATTCAGCGAATTCCACGTCATGGCACCTCTGTAACAGAAGCTCCGTTTAAGGGAATCTGTTTTGGGCATTGGAGTAGACAATGAAAGGCTGCTTCGTCTGAGGTCATAACCAGTATTAGTGTACTTAAATTAATTTTTTAGGTACATTGGCGCAAGATTGTTTACAATTTTAAACATCATAATTGCATCATGTTTACGTCTTTTTTCCTCGAGTGGGGCCCACTTTAGCTCATCTAAATTAACACTGCTAGGAACACTCCAGTGTGCATTGGTTATCATACGGGCGCTTTTGTTTTGTAATTTTTGCAGTTTTGTTTGAAGTGTTGCACCACAGTTTCCCCACACAACATCACAATAATCAAAGTGTGAGGAAACTATGGCATTGTACAGCAGTTTAGTAGTAGTCTGAGGGATTATGTTTTTTACCTTCTTGATAACATGCACTCCAGCTAGAGCCTTTCTTCGTACATGATCAATGTGGTTGCGCCAAGTTAGGTTTTCATCTACAATAACTCCGAGGTGTTTGCAAGTATGTACGCGTTTGAGTGGGGTCCCATTGATCGTTACGGTGATTGTGTCATCATGTATATTGCGCAGCTTTGACCTTGTACCTCAGTGAAATTAGTCTGTATAAATAATTTAAGTAAGCTAAAGTAGGGCCGGCTGTGACGGGTGTCCGGGTATCCGAATACCCGAACGGAACGGTCATTACCTGGTTCAATTTATCGGTTCCAATTACCCGTAAACGTCTTTTAAAAATTCGGACTTAACATTTGAGCGGTGCAAACATAAATCTGTGACTCTTGAACAATGCACTTGCACAGGCAATTATCTTTAAATTCAAGAGATTACACGCCAATAAAGAAAAGAGCGATAGTTTGGTATCCTCTGTTTTATAAAGTCAATTTGTTACCATTTACAGTACATGTATTTGTAAACCACCGGTGGCATGTTTTCAACAAAAATGAAAACGGGTATCCGGGTATCAGAAGTTTTTCTGATTTCGGGTATCCAGTTCAAAATAATAATAATAATAATAATAATAATAATAATAATAATAATAATAATAATAATAATAATAATAATAATAATAATAATAATAATAATAATAATAATAATAATAATAATAATAATAATAATAATAATAATAATAATAATAATAATAATAATAATAATAATAATAATAATAATAATAATAATAATAATAATAATAATAATAATAATAATAATAATAATAATAATAATAATAATAATAATAATAATAATAATAATAATAATAATAATAATAATAATAATAATAATAATAATAATAATAATAATAATAATAATAATAATAATAATAATAATAATAATAATAATAATAATAATAATAATAATAATAATAATAATAATAATAATAATAATAATAATAATAATAATAATAATAATAATAATAATAATAATAATAATAATAATAATAATAATAATAATAATAATAATAATAATAATAATAATAATAATAATAATAATAATAATAATAATAATAATAATAATAATAATAATAATAATAATAATAATAATAATCCGACAACGCACATCCCTAAGCTAAAGTGTTATACGTTTTACATAAAGTTCTAATTCACACTTTGTAAACACTGTGCCTAGCACCCGCTTGTTCAGGTGGAGCTAATATTCTAACCGTTTGTACAAGCGGTGGAAACACTCTGGGTAGTTTTATGAATGATAATTGGTATTTTAAACTTTCACCTGTCATGTTACGCTTTACTTTACAATAATGGTTTGGGGGATAAGCCTGCACGATTTGGATACTTTATTGGTGGTAAGCATGCAAAGCATGCCTCACGTTTTGCGGCAAGTGTGCCATGTTTTCTGGGCAAGCATGCCCCTAATTTTTCTGGCAAGTGTGCCAAGTATATCAAGCATGCCCCATTTTTGTGGCAAGTGTGCAAAGTTTTTCTGGGCAAGCATGCCCCATTTTTGTGGCAAGTTTTGGGGCAAGTAGGCCCGCTAAGTATAGTTATATTGGGCTGTTTATAATGCTGGCCTTTTGCCCAATTTGGTAAATGGTCAAAGTGTGTCGAAATAAATACAGTGGTTCAACTGTGCCACAAGTCACAATGTTTCTTTACTTGTATTTCTGTGAGCTGTCCGAGAATAATGTATTAATATTTGGACAGCTGATAGAATCATTAGTATCATTTGTAACATCTATTAACATTTTGCTGTTGTTATATACTCGCCCAATTGCTGGTCCTTTGAGCACAAATTGCCTGGGACATTGCTTGCTGTCACGGTCGCGTCATGGTGCCATGTATAAATAATATAGGTCTAGCGCTGTACCGATATCGCAATTGGTACATACGACCTCCGATTCAGTGCTTTTACTGTCGTTTTACCCTGAAAATCAAAACTTCCGTCACTGTCAAGGTGTTCAAAGTCAACATGTCACCATCATCATCTCCACATGGAGGTCTATTTTTACCTCCATGATCTCCATTAGCACTGCCCACATCATAATATTCCAAGAAAATAGCATAAGTTGCGCATCGGTTGTTGTGGGTTTCATGGAGGCCGTCATTTTTAAATACAACGTATGTGTAAACCGCATGTGTACTTAACACAATCGGAGTTCTCAGAGTAGTATTTCGTCTGTGCTGTTGTCAATAAACAATATTTATTAACTAATTTGCATTGGGAATGCATGACTTTGAATTCTTATGGGTTAGTTGCTCATTCTGTTGTCAAAATAAGTCAAAACAAGACCGTTGTCAGGTACATCATGATGAGCCGGTAAATCGGCGCGGCGTCATATTACGGGGCGCGATTGAGCCGTTATTCATGTATGTTGGCAATTTGTCAGTCAGGAAAAAAGTTTGGAAAAGCATCCACATTTTTCGGAAAACACATGGACCAAAAAGTTGCCATCTGGCCACTTTTTGTTATTCATATCAGCATCTTTGCAGTGTATATTTTTCCAGTTTTGGTAAAAATGTATTTACATTGTACATGTATTCATATATGTACTTTATAAGATCAAGAGGTACAAGTTTCACAAATTTACAAATTGTAAATTAACACCATTTTTTTTTAAAGCCTGTATGGGTTGGAAATTAGTCTCAAATTAAAGAGTAGATATTCATTAGCAGAGAACTGTTAATTTTATTTCAATCGGACATTGCGTTGCGAAGATACAGTAATTTATATTTGGTAAAAACAGTGTCAAGATTCATCGGCAGGTCAAAGGTCATCTTTTGTTTTTCTTTACTTTCTCTTTGGCACCAATAAGTTCTAATGAGGGCACATTCTTTGTGACATAAGTTTGTTTTACATTGTTCTAAGTAAACAAAACTTGGTAGAACTAAATAATATTACATTATGTCAAAGTCCCCATAATTAAAAAAAGAATTAATCACCTAATTTGCATAATTCATCATTTGTTTCGTTTTTTATTGTAAAAAAAAACCAAATAATTCTAGATTATTATCCATATGAATGAAAAAGCGCAATGGAAAAAGACTTTCTTAAAGTTAGCATCCCAGCTTCAAACAACTTGCAAAGTATTTTTTTTTTCATCGCGACCAGCAACATTTCGTAGTTTTATTTTGACTTTCTGTACCCGATCGGAAGATCGGAGACCATGTAAAACCTTAGTCATTTCATAAAGATAAGAATGATCACAAAAATATGACACAATTTAATGGTCATAGACGCAAATATGATGACTTTCAAACCCAACAATTTTGCATTGGAGACAAGATACGAGATCGTGTGCGTGTTAATATACACGAGGCTCCGTTCGCCACACACGCCACGCTGTGTGCACACAACGGGTCGGGGAGACCGAAGCCCCGAATCCGACGACAGTCGGCATTAGCATGCCTCTCAAAAACTACATTTTTGCATACATTCTTAGAAATTACAGACTGTTTATTAGCATTAACTCATTGTTGAATGTTTCATTATCATACTAACCTTGTTGCTGAAGGTTTCACCGTAAGTAAGCGGCCCTTACGGCAGCTTGAAAAATGTTTTGGGTCGTTATTGTTACTCTCCGTTGTCTGATTTAGATGCAACTTGCACCCGAGGAAAGCCGAAAGCCTACTCGTTCAGATGACGTCAGTTGCGAAGCCCTGCGCCATTCATAAATTCACAAATTTGCATACGAAGTGTGCCGATCGTATTTAATAAGAATCGGGGAGACGCCGAAGTGCGTGCCTCGGTCGGGGAATTACCGGAAGTTGTATTTTTCCATAGGATTGTACAGCGCTGCACTGGCAACACGTGTAAACAGTGTGTGTGTATGTTTTCGATAACGGAAGTGGCTGTGTGAGTGAAGAGCCTATAAAAAATACAATGATTCCAATTTTTGAATTATTATGATTAATTATACTAACATAATAGCACCTCTGGAAAATTTTCAAGGGATAATTTGATACCCTCATCAACTTTACACCAATGATCTGGTCCCATTAGATTCCTTTTGTATTCGTCAAAGCATGCGCATTTTATGGGAAGATGCTGCGCTTATTTCCCAGGAGCTCGGCTTGTGTAGTCGGACATCCTCCCTCGGGCTTGTTATTTCGGGGCGCTTTCCCAATCTAAATTAGAAATGTAACGGCGGTCCATCAACAAATGGGCTAGGTCATGTCAGTCAGCCGGCGAATGGGGGTAGCAGTTATGCATCACCCACAGTTTAAGTGGAAATTTTTTCATTTATTTCGCTTTGATGGGGTTCATCTTTCCCCTGAAGGGTCGGAATTGTTCAGGATGAATATTCAGACATGTATTAATAATTACTATTGCTGATATTCGTTCAGATTGTGAGGGGCATGTTCGTCCTTTCTCCCATGGGTCGCGTTTTGTGGCGCGTGTGGCCTGTTTTGTATGGGATAAGGTCTCACATTGCCTCATTTTGTAATATTACTACTGTAATTGTTATTACTGAGTACAGCCGAAATTGTAAGCATGGTTTAAGCTCCCGTCGCTTCAGTCGGGGCTAATATTTCAACCGGTGGTTCAAGCGGTGGAATTTTCAAGTGCATGGACGGCTGTAAGCTAATTTGTAAAAGTTGCTATTGTCTAATTGAATTGTTGGGGTTTGATCAGCCCTGTAATTTAATGTGGGCAGCTCGTTGCCCGTAAGTTAATGTGGGCCGCTCGTTGCCCGTGGATTTTATGTGGGCCGCCCGTTGCCCGTGAGTTAATGTGGGCCGCTCGTTGCCCGTGATTTTATGTGGGCCGCTCGTTGCCCGTGATTTTATGTTGCCCGTGATTTTGTGATGTACATATAGTGTGGAATCTGCCCGTGGTTTTGTGATGTTATTTTGGGACAGTTGTCTGTTTTTGTGATGGTCAAGCCTGCCCTTGTTTGTTTACTTATTATTACCTATGGGCAAACATTGCCCAGCTTTCTTGTAATTACCTTGGTTTGGGCAAATTGCCCGTTTTTGGCTAATTAATTGATATGGGCAAAAGCATGCCCGAGTTCATTCAATAAAGCCAGTTTTGAGCTGTGACAAAATGTCAGTCAAGTTTCTCGTGTGTTTATTGTGTATTCATCAGTGTATAATGATGTATTATCTAAAACCTTACTCGGAGTAAAGTTTAAGTACAAGTATCAATCATCTTGTGGCGCAAGGATTTCAGAGATGCCAACATTTACGATTTGGGTGTAATTTTTACGATTTATTGAGTCCAATTACGATTGTACGATCCTTGTATCAATTTTTACGATTTATAAAAATGTAAAGCCTCGAGTGTGAGGTTTGAAAAGAGGGTAATTTGGGTATTTTCGTGTCCGAGGCGGATGCAACGTGGCGAATTACTCTTTTTCAATTTGTAATGTTGGCATCTCTGGGATTTATTCCTTTTGTTTGTAACTTTATTTCCATTTTCTGATATTCTGTTTACATTTTCTTCTTTAGATATAAAGTCGATGATGTCATGGAGGATGATACTCTACGGTTCGGGCCAAACGGTGGATTGGTGTACTGTATGGAGTAAGTATTAAAACTCCATTTGTCATCTGTCCTCATTCTTGTATGTGAGAGCCCTCGGGTGTTTAACCTACAAAACATACCGTCTACACAATCTGTTTAGTTAGGCTACTGTCCGAATTAAGCATTTTTTTGTTACGGATATGGCTATTGGCTGCAGCAGCAATGCTGAAGTATAAGAAGAAACAGTGATCTAGCCATAGTCATAGCCAAAGCCGTCATTTCCTTTTTTATGACCCTTGTACAATTTCCAAATGGAAGGTCCAACAATGAACAAATTATTATCTAAAAACTTAGTTGAGACAACAGTCTGAAATGCTTTTTATTTCTGGGAAAAATAGGAATTTTTATGTTTTTTTTTCTTCAAAAGTTTCATAAGATTTACTTTTTTTTAACCCTCCTACTATAGCTGCACTTTAGTGGGAAGTTGTTATAGAGGTCAAAATCAGTCAACTGCCCATTTTGATTGTTGACCCAATTTTTGACTGGTTTTTACTGTTATTTTGACCACCCTGAACAATACCAGACAATGCTTTTACCAGTCACAAACGGTCAACAAAAGACAGGGGAGTTGTCAATGAAGTCTGTGTTAACACTGGGGTCCTTTAAGGAGAAATTAAAAACTTACTTGTTTAAAGAAGCCTACAGTCTGTAAATACTGTGACGGTCAGTGCATACTGCGATAATGTTATTAGTTGACGTGTAGTTGGTGTAGCGCAGTCGCGAGCTGGTCGGGTTTATCCGATCTACACACGCGCGGGGGCATTGCGTGCTGCGGGAGCTGCATGCTGGCACTGGGGTGCCAGACAGTCAGTTCGCTGCAAGATCTCAAAGGAAGAGCAAGGTATGTTTGCATGCTCTGTATATTGTGCCTAGGTTTAATGTACTGACTTAATATAGCGTGTGTGTGATCGATCTAGCTCATCACTTGGTTGAAGGTGGAATATATCCGTGGGGGATTGACTATAGCTGCGGGCTGGTCGATCGTCGGGTGGACAGTTTAGTGTCGCCGTTAGCTATCGCGGTGTGCGTGGTTGAACGGTAGGACCGAATTGTATTCGGGGTAGGCTGTCGGGAACGCCTGAGACCGGTGGTGAGCATAGGGTTGAATTAGCAATTGGATAGTGGTAGAATTGCAGAGTTAAGAGTGAGCTCTGACAAAGGAGGGCTGCCTTGCCGTGAAGGTACACGGTTGCAGGCGCGTGTCCAGGATTTTCAGCAGGGGGGGGTCTGGCCTGAGACTATCTAAGCGGAGCGCCACCATCGGTTGGCGCGGAGCGTACAGGGGGCGCGAGCAGGGGTCCGGACCCCTGGACCCCCCCCCCCCTTGGACACGCGCCTGGGTTGAATGGTGGTTTATTGCTGTGAATTGCATACAGTCGGTATATTACGGGCATGATTATAGACAGGGCGGCTTACATTAATGGTTGAATGTGACTTAGGTGGCTTCTGGTCATCCACATATTTCCTTGTAATTAAACCACACGGTTACCTGTAACTACGAGTATTCAAGATAGGCTGAGAAGAGAAATAAAGCACATGGTTGATTGTTCTGTTTCATGAATTCATGGACTCTTGTGAATCATTTGGTGCATAATTTATTGTGTGATATAACAGTAGGGAGAGACAATTAATTTCCAATCGGCGGTAAACTTCCTCCAAAACGAAGCTTGTCCCTAGCATTTAGGCCGCTCAATACTAGGGTCCAGGACCACGTATATTTATTCTTAGTGATCAGGTCCTGTAGATAAAATAAATAGTCCGCCACAATACTTATTCTTTATTCTTAATTTTAATTTAATTTAATTGTGTATTCTTGCCTTGTCTCCCCTGCTGGATTTGTATAGTATATTATGGTTTTTAAAAATGGAATTTTCCCCTCCCCCCTTTAGGGGTGAGGGTGTCTGACTGTAATTGTGTGTATTTTTATGCCGAATTTGTATAGACTTTTAGATTCATATTGTATGATTTTTTTTGGCTTTATTGTATATGTATTATTGAGTCTTGATGTAATTGCGCCCTCGAACATCTTCGGATGGAGAGGGCGCACTATAAATGTAATAAATTATTATTAAATTATTAATTATTATTATTATTAACAGTAAGAGCTATTTGAGATCTATTCATTAGTAAAGGGTCTTTTGTGCTCAGCTAGGGGATTATATAGGCCAGTAGGCCTGGGCAAAGCCTGGGCCTGGCTGGGCTTCTCAAAGGCTTGGCTGGACCATGACTTTGGCCCTACTCCCTTAGACAAAATTAGGAAATATTGATACATTCAGTAATTTTTAAAATTGTTATTTTTTGAATTACTAAATTCTTTATCAAATAAGAAAACTATACAAAATTGTATAACTCTTTTAACCAGTAACATTTGTTCTGAATTTGTTCTTTATGCACATACAGGTATTTTGCACAGAACTTTGACTGGCTGAAAGAACAGATAGGAGATATTGAAGATGATTATCTCATATTTGATTGTCCAGGTTTGAAACTTATATATCTGATTTTAATTCCTACATGTATAATAGAGCATCAGCCTTATTTTGGGTTATTTATAACCTTATAAGAAACTTAATTAAGAATGTAATTTCATATTAAAAATCAAAATTATAAAAGAATACCCCATAGGGATTAAGCTTATTACTCAATTGATTTATTTGCGCACTGTCTGTGACAAATAGTGATTATTGTGTAGTTTAACCCTCCTATTCTAGCTGAACTTTAGTGGCAAGTAGCTTTCGAGGTCAAAATCAGTCAACTGACTGTTTTGACTATTGACCCAGATGTGCACACAGGGGCATTTTTGACTGGTTTTTACTGTCATTTTGACCACTCTCAACAATACCAGACAATGCTTTTACCAGTCAAAAACGGTCGACTCATTTTGACCTGTAAATGTACTTCAATACTACACGTAAGGTTTGGCAGTGTTTGACTTTTAAGTGCACTAGATATACCTTGGCAAGTATATCAACATTTTGACTGATTTTGACTCTTGCAGTAGCAGGAGGGTTAAAGAATTATTCCCTTCATATTCAAAATAGTAAATAGTGTAAATATTATAATATAATGTTCGTAGAAGTATAAGAATTGTGTCCATGTTTCCCTTCATTTGTGTTTGTGTTTGTAAGTGATTCTGTTGGACTGGGCTCACCGAGTTCGGTGGTGAAATGTATCATTAAGACCTCATATTAGCGGCTATACTATTAAATATTTGTGAAGACGCCAAAATGAACCTTTTTGTAACAAGCACCTATATGCAGTTAACCTCCAGTTCTTTTCAGAACTAATCACTACTCAATAGAGAATTTCACATGGTGTCACTGCAATTAGTCTTACTTATATGAAGTTTGTTATTACCCGAGATGATTGAAATATGTTATTGAAGATCTCTTCCATCTATTCTTATTTGAAGATAACAATGCAAATGATAAAAAAAAGAAAAATGACAACCAGCAAACTTTGCAGATATGAGTAGAATAGGCTTGGGCGATGCTGGGTTGGATAGATTCAAATTTATCGCAATGTGAGAATTGGAACAGCCATTCCACTTTAAAATAAAAAGAAGTATTTGGTAAACAACTTTGACTAAATTCCTGGCAGGAAATTCAACAGAGCGCTGTCATACACTGGCACTACTATATTTATATAAAAAAAGTTATTCAATGGTCATTTTGTGCACTAATTGTTGAATCAATTCAAAATGAAATCACGATTTCATTGTGGCGTTGTTCCCAGACTCCAACATTTCTGGAATCATTCATGCTAATTTGAAGTTTCATTTCAGTCACTGTCTTTTTCCCTCTCTCACCAATTAGGACAAATAGAGCTGTATACCCACATACCTGTCATGAAGCAGTTTGTTGAAACCTTACAAAGCTGGGATTTCAGAATCTGCGCCGTGTTTCTTATAGATTCCCAGTTCATGGTCGACACAGCCAAGTTCTTCTCAGGTAATTGTATTTTATGAATGGAGAATTAGCTGTTGCAAACTGCTTACCAACCTAAAGGACCTTAATCTCCTTTTGTCCTATCCCAGGACCAGTTCCTTCTTTTGTGTTCATTTCACACCTGACTAACTTCCTCTCTTACAGTATGTTTATGTATGTATCTTGTTTTCTCCTGTCTCGCTTTGCCTTTGTGAAAGAACCTGCTAGGTTCGAAATGCAAGGACAATAACATTGATTTTGAAATTCTATTTTATTAAAAATAATTGCTCTTATTTTTATTTTTATTTTATTATACTTTTTCACTTGTACAAAACAGTACAAAAGCAACACTAAAATATAAAGTAAAAATATATATATATTTATAACAAAATATTACCTAAATTATAATTTTAAAAAAATGTAAATAAATATAATGTTGCAAAGTGAGTGATAAGGTGGTATAGCCATCCTAGCTTCTAGCGGCATCCCAGCCTCTCATGTTTATGAACTGCTTGCTGGTATTATCAAAGGGTATGAGGAAAGTTTTTCTACCTGAAAATGTTGGTTTTTGACAGTTCTTTTATGGAAAAGTTTGTTTATTGGATTGCAATATTTTCCCCAAGGCCTATACCAATTTAGGGAAGAGGTTGACCAACGATCAAAAGGGTTTTGGATAAAATAAAAAAAACTTATGTTTAGTTTCCTTAAATAACATAATTTCTCTAAGAAATTAGGGAAGGTCCATTATCAATATTTGGTTAAAGCCCTTCTTTAACCCTCCTGTGACTGCAACAGTCAAAATCAGTCAAAATGTTGATATACTTACTAAGGTATATCTAGTGCACTGAAAAGTCGAACACTGTCGAACCTTACGTGTAGTAAGTACATTTACAGGTCAAAATGAGTCAAGCGTTTTTGACAGGAAAAAACATTCTCTGGTATTGTTCAGGGTGGTCAAAATGACAGTCAAAACCAGTCAAGTTCACATTTGGGTCAACAGTCAAAACAGTCGGTTGACTGCACTATAGCTGCTTGCCACTACAGTTCAGCTATAGTAGGAGCAAGCTCGGTGGTCAAGAAGTTAAGACGTCTGCACTAATAAGCAGGATGTCGTGGGTTCTAATCCTGCCCGAGTCGCCTGTGAAGTTTTTTCCACAGACATTCGGAAAGCACTGCGTATACAGTGCTATATACACATAAGTAAGACTAATTGCGGTGACACCATGTGGAATCTCAATTGAGTAGTAAATAGTTCTGAAAAGAACTGGTGGTACAACTCAGAACTAATTACTACTCAATTGAGATTCCACATGGTGTCACCGCAATTAGTCTTACTTATCATCCTCACCATGCAAAGCTACAAGTTTTAGCTATATACACATGTCGGTGTAGGGCAAAAATTTAATCAATTGTTTAATACCAGACGCAAGAATTTCATCAACATATAAAGTAGGAGGGTTAAAGGATAATGACAATAAAGATGAACCATTCTTTCTGATGGAATAATGGAATGAAGGAATAATGGCAGCTCTGTCTACAATGGTAAATCTTGAGGTTCCACACATCAATGTCATGTCTAAGATGGATCTGCTGATGCCCCGTTCCCACTATACTATCACGATTCGCGCCACGATTGAAATCGTGGTCTTAATCGTGGAGTAATCGTGGTGATCCTATCAGATCTTATCAGATCTTGAGGTCAGTCGTGGCAATCGTGTTGATCGTAGAACATGTTTGGACGGTTCAAAAATTTTCTACGATCAACACGATTAAATTTTCATCGTGATCATCGCATGAGATCGTATTGGATCGTAACAAAGCGCGACAGATCGCATCTAATAGTGCTTCGAAATCGTGGTGATCGGGATCAACCTTGGACAAGACAAACACCACGCTCTGTTGAGATGCGCTGCGATCTCCCACGATCTGTCACGATCTGTTACGCTGTCGGGTACCATCGCTCACTTAACGACATGTGATTGACTCACGATTTGATACGGTTGATACGGTAGTAGATGCGGTAGATGCGAGTAGATACGATTAGTAACGCTTTTTCACGGGCTCTCACGATCTGTTACGAGTTCTCGCGACCATATATATACCGGACAAGATTGATTGAGCTTCATTCATCGATCTACACTTGAAGAGAGCACATTTGTTTGGTCAATGATTGTGGGTTGTAGTCTTCACTCTGTAGAAGTTCAAGAAACAATGAAGTCCATGGTCAGTCGGGCTGTATATGTACCCGTCGGGGTTCAATCGTGGCTCAAATCGTGATCACTCTCCATCCCGATCGTGAAAGACATCGCCACCACAATCGCATCCGATCGCAAAGAGCGCATCGTTTCGTGATGATCGTATCGAACGCATCCGAACGTATCAACGATATCTGCACGTATCAGATCGTCCAAAATCGGGGACCCCGATCGTGATGATCGTGTCAGATCGGGACACAATCGTGGACTCAATCGGGACAATCCTATCGGAACGTATCTGATCGTATCTGAACGTGATGCCCGATCGTGACAGATCGTGTCATCTGAAATTGACCAATCGTGCCTATATCGCATCCAAGCGCACCAAATCGTACCAGAACGTATCGACTCGCATCAACTCGCATCCAAACGTGAAATTTCAGAAAAGGAAACAAAAATTCCACGATCAGCTACGAATGGCCAATCGTGGCGTTCGTAACGGATCGCACGACAGTGGGAACCTAGCATGAGCAAGAAGGCAGAGGAGGTGGAAAAGTGAGTCAAATACCACAATGCTCGAGAATGTCAATAGGTCCTCAAGCAGGAAACCTACATGTATCTTGTCTTAAAACTTGTAGCTTTGCATGGTGAGGAGGATAAGTAAGACTAATTGCAGTGACACCATGTGAAATTCTCAATTGAGTAGTAATTAGTTCTGGTTTGAAGCCCTCGACATATTACATGTGGTTTTACGTATTACGTTTTTATAACAAACATGCATAACCGAAAGCACACGCTTGGGCATTTTCCTTTGTTTGTCTTAGATTTGGGTGGTCATGTTATGTGAAATTGGCGCTTTGATTGGCCATCTTTTATGAATGGGGATAGGTCAGTTTACCTAAACAGAGATGTCAAGAGGTTTGTGCACCCGTCTGCAAGTAAACCTAAAAAAAACGGGGGTTGACAGTGACTGTCTCAGATTTTGTTGATATTTTTCAACAATCTTCTGGGTATGTTAATGCACACCCACAAAATTTTGGCTCCCAAATCCTTGTCGTTTTTAAGATATGACCCCTTGAACAATTTAGCCCCGCCCCCTTTTTCACCCCCTATATTGGGTCGGTGAGTTTATGGCAATTTCAGGGGCCTATATCTCAAAATCCAGAAAAGATATTCCCCTGAAAATTGATATTTATGATGACTGGCACCCATATTATCAGAATATTTTGTCAAAAGTGGTATACATCATTTACTTTTTATGTTACAGGTCCTCAAAACCTATATTTGTACTGACATGAGGGACTTCTTGTCATTCTTGGCCCTCCCTTGTGCCCACATGAAATGTCAGTTTGCTTTAATATTATACATGGGTAATGTCTAGGTACATATGATAGTTGTGATGAACACATGGTGTTACCGCAAACCGAAACGATATCGATATTCCACAGTGCAAAGCCTCGAAATGTATAAGGAAGGTTGTGGGTTCGAATCCAGCCCTAGTCACCTGTGGATTCTTTCCACAGAAATAGTACATGTACACTTCAGATGAGCATAATAAAAACGTGCAAGGTGAATAAACAAAAAATCAAAATACACTGCATAAACTTCCTTATGGGTTATGGCCAGCTCGGATATAGATCAGTTGGGGAATGACAATTGATGTTTCTTTTTAAAAAAAGACAGCACCTTAAGAATTGAGATAGGTTTAATATCAGCATCTTTACACCAAATTGAAAATGTATTCATTTTATGGATACCAGAGGGTTCAAAAATACACAACAGAAATCAAGAAGTTCTTCGTAAATCTGGAACAAATTTTATTGTACTGTATGACAGCAGCCCACTTTGTACATTGTGTTCTAAAAAACTGGTCTCCTACAATTTGTACTAATTTCATTTTATTTAAAGTGATTTTTAATAACTGTTTTTCAATTTTTTTTAGAGAGAATATTTACTTAACACGGTCAGCTATTTTCTAATTTTTGCTACTACTTTATATGCAAAATAATATCCCCTTTAGCCTACTAAATGGGTTGCAGATATGTCAATTTATAACAGATAAAAATGCATAGCTTCCACTATTCTGATATTGTCCTATATTTTTGGTTTATAAAAGAATAGAAAATATAGGAGAACATTAGATTCAGTAAAAGCGGGCATTCAAATCAATCAGTTTAAAAGTACACTAAATTTGTAACTATTTATAATTAATTCTAAATCCATTGAATGTTTTAACTATAAAATAATGAAAGCAACATCCTGATCTTTGTCTGAGACAGAATTACAACCAAGCAATGTTGAGCGTAGGTTTAGCCTGATTAAAATCATACAAAACTATCATAAGTAAGTGGAGCTCGGCGGAGTCACTGACTATCATGCACTCTGTTTGAAATGTAAAAAAATATATATATATATATATATATATATTTTGGACTTAAATCCACGCGTGCTTCAGTTAAATGTTTTCTAATGGGATCGGGGAGAACCACCCTAAAAACTTTACATACACAGTGTTCGAAATGTCACTTAAAATGACACGACAGATTTCACATTCTTTGTACCGAAACATGTCCTTTCAATTCATAAAGAAAATCTTGGAGTAAACTACAGGTTAAGCGGATTACTAGAATGGAAAATTGTTAACTGTAAAACAGTCTCTGTGACACTTACATGAATAATGTATATGTGTTAGACTTGACAGATAACAAGTACAAGCAATTGGATTTACAAAATGATGAATGTGAAACATCAAAGATAACATTGTGTACAGATACTCATTTTTCATAGGCCAACACTATTGTAAGAAGCTTCATTTAAAAAAAAAAAAAAAAAAAATTAAATACTTTCGGACGTTTCTCATGAATTTTTCTCAAAAAAACACAAATTAATTTTAAAAAATAAATAAATAAATGCTTACTTCAAGAGGTATTCTAGTCTATAATGCAATAGAGAAATAAGCAGCAACTGAAACACGTTGATGCTAATATTAACCGAATATGATTAGAAAACATGCTGTTATTGCAATGCAACAAAGCACAATTTTATACTGTACATGCAATACTCTAATTTTGATGCACTCTGTGTAGCGACAGATATTTCTAGACACAAACAATGACTGCTTCAAAATTCATAATACAACCGAATATTGACTTAATTACGGGAAAGGTAACATGAATTGTTATTAGCCGGTAATTCCACACCGGTATCTCGCGAACAAAACAATGGAACAACTCGTCATGGGTTAAACTTATTAATTCACATGTCACGTCTTGAAAGAGGAAAAAATGGCTTGCTTCGCCTCTCGGCTCTAAGGCTGAAAACAGGATCAACAAATCAATTATCAGTTTACGGGTATAATTTACAGATGGTTTAAACAAAAACCCACATTGGTTTCAGTCAACGTTGTCTTGCCTCTCTTTCGTGGTCGGTTCCACTCGTGGTTTGCCACTGCCAAAGATTGAACTTCGTTGTATATCCTGGGCCAGCTGGTTGACTGGGTCTTTCACCGAGCGTTTCAGTAGATTGAGCTTCGGCCGTCTGGCGATGTCCTCTGTTTTGTCAAAATGGGTGATAGACAAATTAAGCTTATGTAGAAAAGCAGCATAATAACATTTGATAATAATTTGGTGTCTCTTTGAGGCCTTGTTTGCTAAATAGACACCCTTTCTCATTTGTAATACACATGCAAAAGTATTCTAACCCTAACTCCCTAGGCCCATTTGCTTACACATAACCTGAATCCTCCAAAATCCTTCAGTAGTAAAGCAAGCACATGACATGTATGCACACATGTGTTTCTAATTTGTGATACATGTACATGGCCAGGGACCCTCCCTGCATGCATGGAGCAATAAACAGTGTCCACTGACCCAAGCACTGACCTTGCAATCACTACAACAAACATGTATGTACATGTACCATGGAAAGGCAAGTATGCCTAATAACCTCAATCCTTCACTTTGGCAAAGAGGATTTGGGCTAAGTTAAATTTTGGACACCCCGTTTTTCAAACAATACTAAATTTGGACGCCCTATTTTCAAATCCTGTTTTATACTCTGATTACAATTTCAGTTTGGAGTTTTTCTCCAGAAAATAATGAATGAATCTTAGTGCTATTCATTGTGCATGCGAGCATATGATGTACAAATGCAGGCTGGCCTACTTCAAGTAGGTAATTTACTGATATACTTCTGGTATTTTTTCTATATGTGTAGCATATAACATTTCTTTTTAATGTCATTGGAAAATGAAATCCCTGAAGGTGTATTCTGATGAAAAAAAACACTGCAAAAAGGTTACAAACCAAGTATTCAGTTTTGGTAATATGTCTGTTAATGCATCCATACTTTATAAGAATCAAGATATATGTAAACAAACCAACATGTGAAAGTTTCAGCTTATTCTAGTTGTGTCTGTTCAGCTTTGCACAGTGAAAAGGATAAGTAAAGACCATTTGCGGTGACACCATGTGAAAATTCTCTTTTCTCCTGAAGACAATCAGATCATGCTGATCGAAACGTCGAGTTGTAACCACCAGTTCTTTTCAGAACTAATTACTACTCGGAAAAGAATTTTCACACGGTGTCACTGCAAACAGTCTTTACATGTGTCTATTCAGATTGTCAGGGATGATATTGTGAGAAAATGAAAAGATAGGAAAAATGTTTGCCATTATCATTAGGCATATACTAGCCTATAGCAGTTTACCTCTATAGCCATGTATAGCAAGGAAACTGTTTTTTATCTTGGTATTTACATATAAAATGATACACAAGGAAAGTTTCCATGGTCTGAAGTAGTCGGAACCCGGTTTCATGGTAGGATTTTCAAAATCAAAAGGTGGGATTTCCTACAAAAGTCAGAAGAATATCATGCCTGGATTGTTCGTATTCATTCCAATGTGGAATTTCTGTTTTCAGATGACAGGAAATCCTTTAGGAAATCATTTCTTTAATTTTACTATAAAAAAGATAGCACCTGACTGTGGCAGAAATATTTATATGGATATTTGATACCATCAGCAACTTTGTTTCAAGATTAAAGTGTAAATAGTAGCTTACAAATATATTAACAATTGGTAATGTTTGAATCATTTTACAATACAAATTTAAGCATTTGACAATTTGTAATAAGAAAGAACGAAATTGCCATTAGACTTACCTGGATCAGGCTCTCTGAAATCATCCGGCCTGCCTGTCCTTTCTCTTTCATAACCCCCTCTATCCCGGTACCCACCACCTACACGCCCCCCTTGTCCTACGTTCCCTCTAGATCCTCCCCGATAGTCATCTCTTCCTCTGTAGCCCCCCTGTTGGTAACCATCATCTCCCCGTGGGGGTCCTCAATCACCGCCACGCCTATAGTCACCACCGTAACTGCCTGCAGCACAAGATAATTAAATACTAACACCGAATACACTGAAATAAACATAATTACAATTATACAGGAAAACATTGAGGCTCGGGTGTAGCTGAGGCTTTTGTGCCCCAACTTACTGAAAGACATAAATGGACCATAGACACTGTTATGAGGCAAAAGACTACAGTAATGTCGTCCCCCCCCCCCCAAAAAAAAGTCTCCGATTTCTGGTCTCTACACGCGTGACCTCAGACCCACACATCAACATTTTTAGTTCTCTTTTTATTTGGCTATGAAACGATGTCCACTTGCAGCCAATTCAACACTGCCGTGCTGTGCTTTAAACAATTATTTTCACATCGGGGTATGAACATTTGTGAGGTCTCTCTTAGCCACCATACTTTGTGTATGTATACTTTGTCTATAAATTCAACATAACAATTCTTGTTTCTTCTAAGATGAAAGTACTTCAGATGAAACCATTTCTCTTGATGATTGATACGTATACCAACTTTACACAAAGTAATTTTTTTAATAGTAACTCATCCATTTTGTAATCGGGTTTTTATCAATGTTGTACCTTCCTTTACGAAAAACCTATTCACACAAGCATTAACCCCAGACTAATGTCTGATTTTGCCTTAATAGATCCAGACCAGCATCTTTTGATGGTCTCCTGATATTGTGCACCTTAGAGGTTTTTGTGTTATTATTGGGTGTTTGGGTTTACTGACCCAGACACAATCCCTGAGTAGATATTTCTATGGACCAAGTTTGCATTTAACAATACAGTTCAGTCAATACAACCTAAAAATGGCTATATACATTTGTGTGGTGAAACAAACTTCTGCTGTATGTGTTGACTGTGCAACATACATTACATGCATGATATCATCTATTCAACCTACTTCTGTGTATAAACTCTCGTTCCAATTGTGTGAGAGTTGCACATTTAATATTCAGAGTGGAGTTACAGTACAGCATCTCATCTCGTGCCCTATCCTCAAAAAGGTGATTTTACCATTCTGGTACAGCACTGGTAATGTTGATAATGTTATTTTCTTTGAATCAAGATATGCATTAAACAGCCAGCCTGTGGCATTATTTTGCTTATTACGGACTTATGTTGTGAAAATAGTAAAAATGCATTCAGACTTTTCACATTCATTCTATCAAGGAATTTAGGAAAGAATACTATTTCTGATCAACTTAGTGGTAGGGCTGTGGGTTTTCGGTTATTTTGGGAACCGGATACCCGAAATTTGAAATCTTCGGATAACCGGGTACCCGTAAAAACACATAACTACACCTGAATGTATAAAATAACAGTATGAACACACGTTTCAAACAAAAGGCGGCAAGTCTGTGAAAGGCTGTCGGCAAATGTTTCTTCTAAAGCCTTCATTCAAATTTTCTTAATTTTGCTAGCATACAATCAGAGACTACCATTATTTTGTGTGGCTTTAAATGTTCAGTCAGAATTTTAAAACGTCGTTTACGGCTAACTGGAACCGAAAAAATGGAACCGGGTAATCAATCAATCTTTTTTATTTCACTTTATCACAACATTAAACATTCATTAAGGTAACATTATTGCAGAGAAAAAGTGATGATAAAGTGTGTGGTGGCCCTCAAAAAGCAAGCTTGTCGAGTGAGAGCCCCACTTTAAATATGTGTAGTACAATGAGAAATAAAATTAGAAATAATCTTCATGTAGAAAACCAAAATTAGCATTAACTTCTCAAAATTTCATTGTACTATACACAAGAATTTAAATATAAAAGTTACTTAATGTAAGGACAGGTCGTGAACATTAACAGGACAACATAATGACATTTTCGGTCAGGTATCCGGATACACGACACAGCCTTACTTAGTGGCAATAATTACACTTTCTTATAGACGAAAATACCTCTGAAAAACATGTAGTGTAGATTGACACTATCATTCGTTTTATACCAAGTAAGTTTAACATTAAAATTCAACCATCTATAGGTTTATTTTTGATTGACCAATTCTTTACACTATCTTTAATATTAAACGCTTGACATTTCTAATTTACAGGTGAAGAGAAGCTTCCTAAAGATGGCAGACGGTGGTAAGGCTAACCTGGAGCTTGGTAATAAGATTAGCAAAGATGACCTGGAGTGTTCAATATGCCATAAACTTTTTAATCAGCCCAAAATTCTGGACTGTTTGCATGGTTTTTGCATGGAGTGCCTCCAGCTGCATAGAGAGAAACAGGGTCCAAAGAATAAGAAACTTGAATGTCCTCTGTGCAGAGGGGAAACGACATTGACAGAAAACGGGGTTGCTGGTCTTCCTAATGGCTTCAAATTGAGTGCCCTGGTGGCAGAGGCTACCGTGCAGGAAAAGCTCCACGGTCAGGGGTCCGAGATCAAATGTCAAGCCTGCGATGACGGGAGCCGGGCAATCTCAATATGTACGGACTGTGATCACTTTCTGTGTCAAGAATGCCAACGAGCACATGAACGTATGTCTTTAATGAAATCTCATGAAATCTGCACGCTGGATCGGTTGCGATCGGGTGAGATTCAACACAAAAGCAAACTAAGAGAATACATTCCAAAATGTGGGCAGCACCCTCATCACAATCTAAGCCTCTACTGCAACACATGTGAGAAGTTAGTATGTGTACTGTGTATTGTTCTGACCTGTAGTCATTGTACTCCGAAGCACTCCCTTCTGGACATGCACGAGGCTTCAGAAAAATGTCAACAAGAGATCGACAAATTAGTTGAGGAATCTAATAAGAATAAGAGAGAACTGACCACTGCCATAAATGACATTGAAAAATCCCACAGGAAACTACAATCCATGTATGACAAAACCAAGAGTAAAATCTCCAAAAAGGCTGAAAAGGAGGTGGCCAAGATCAAAGAGGAAGAAAAAAAACTGATGGAAGAGGCAGACAAGATTTACATAGAAAGAATCCAGACTTTAAAAACCGCTCGAGCCGAAAATGAGAAAGAGGTAACACACAAAGAGCAGAAGGTGGACGTGGTGAAGCGACGCCTGGATCTCTCAAATTCCTACGAGATTGTTAATCTCAGGCAGAAACTCATCTATAACCTTCAGGAACTGGTAATAAGAAAATGCCCTCAAAAAGTGTCTGACGGGTTGTCTTTCATGGGCTTTGAAGAAAGTGAGAAGTCACTCGGGAGACTGGTGCTGCAAGATGATGAACCAATCATGGAATTAAAGGCTAAGGTAGTGGAATCATCACTAACACCTACATGTAAGACACTGCAATCAAAAGAGATGTGGTATCTGAAAGCGGAAATTATAAACAAAATAAACTATAATTTTTATGATGTTGCAGTTTTCACCAACAATGAAATAGTCATAGCAGATGTGCATTTTAAAGGAGTCATGCTATCAGACAGCAAACCTCAATCCACTGTTATCCCTCAACGATTACAGATCAAAGATCTTACTTCTTATCCACAACATGTCTCAGTGGATAAGGATGACCAGATCATTGTTCTAGATGATCACCAAGTCAAGATCTTCGACAAGAAAGGTAAGCTTCTCCGCCAGTTCACACCAGGTACATGTAGTGGGAAAAACAGTAAACCAACATGCGTTGCAGTAGGTAACAAACTGATAGCAGTGGGTTATAAGAGCAAGCAAGAGATATCTCTACACAACCCAGACGGATCCCTCATCAAAACATTGCATGCTCCGATGATTGATCAATATTTGACTATCTGCAAACAGCGGCTTATCTACACCAACTGGTATAGGAAAAAACTGCATTCAATAGACTATCGTGGTGGCATGTTATTTTCAGTCAATGTCAATTATGAGAATGAATGGACAAGGGCCCCTAATGGTGTATGTTGTGACAGTGATGGTAGCATATACGTTGCTGTGTGGATAAACAATTCAGGTGAAATTCAGCATTACAGTCCTGATGGCGAGTACATTGGACGTGCAATCAAAGAATGTGCGCATCCTTGTGGCATCGCATTAACACCCGCTGGCGATATGGTAGTGACTGCAGGTCGCTCCACACTTTGTTTCAGTCGTGTCAAGAACGCAAAAAAAAAATCAAAACCCAATCTTGCAAAATGAGTCTGAAGTAGCCAGAGCTGCTTTTGTGTAATGGGCAGTGATGATATTGTGAGAAAATGAAAAGGTAGGAAAAATGTTTGCCATTATCATTAGGCATAATGCTAGCCTATAGCGGTTTACCTCGATCTATAGCCATGTATAGCAAGGAAACTGTTTTTTAGGTGTTCGGGTATGTGCCCGAAACACCTCTTGTTTTTGTTCGGTTTTTTTTTTTTAGGTGTTCGGGTATGTGCCCGAAACACCTATTGTTTTTGTTCGGTTTTTTAGGTGTTCGGGTATGTACCCGAAACACCTATCGTTTTTGTTCGTTTTTTTAGGTGTTCGAACGCGCAGCGCGAACACCTATTGTTTTTGTACTGTTTTTTTTTTTTTTTTGACTTCTCCTTCTTCTCAGTGGCGATCTGTCCGGTAACAAAGGCATCCTTGCTAAGCATATACAGCCTTCAAACTTAACACATAAACAGAACATATCAAGCAGACGAAACCGTTTTCTGTGACGTCATGATTACGTCATCAGGTGCCGAATTACGCTAAATCAAAGTTTAATATTTCGAAAAATCATATCTCATGAACCACAAAAGATATTTTCACAATCTTGGCATCATCTGAAAGATCTTGAATTATGTAATTTTTCGTTTTTAGACGTGACCCCAATCTGACCTTTCCTTCCGGTCTAAACCGGAAGTTGAAAATTTCAAAATTTCAAAAAATCATATCTCATGAACCATATAAGATATTTCCACAATCTTTTTATTATCTTAAAGATCTTGAACTATGTCACATTTCGTTTTCAGACGTGACCCCAATCTGACCTTTCCTTCCGGTCGAAACCGGAAGGTTAAGTGAAACAATATGCTGAATTACTATTCCCTGTATGTACGAATAGACATATCGCGTGTGCACAGAATACGTACACACAGCAATATACGGAGTTTAATATTGGCCTACAACGAAAGGCCTTGTCACACGGGCAATTTTCGGGGCAATTTTCAGGCAATAAAAGTTGCTGGCAATGAGATTGTTCGGAGATTGCCCTGTGTGGCATTTCATGCAATCCAGTGGCAATGAGTAGACTAGCTGGCTTTCTACTTTGAGGCAATCTGTCGAGGCAATCTCCAATCACATTGCGTATCAGTGATCACGTGATATTTTATCACAAGCAAAACATTTTCAGCGGCGACCTATTTAATTCTCGTTTACATGAAAAATACTGAGGAATTTTGCGTGCTCTTATTAACTCCAAAGCAAAGTACAAGAAAATAAAATGGGTTACCGAGAAAGAGGAAAATATAATTGCATTATTAAGAGGTAAGTAGACATTATTTAGAGGTTTATTGGCCTAGAATGTGCGTTTGTAAAGTAGGCCTATCAGAACATAATTATTGCATGCACAATCCAATGGAGGTTCGTGGGATTTAAACTGTTGTACTGCATCTATTTCATGATTTCAGTAAAACTATACTGAGTCTACTCTTCGCTGTTTTTCCAGTGTACCTACATGATTTTAAGTTTGCATTTTAACTAAGGATAATGACTGAGCATGGATAGATTATTGTCCAGAAAAGTTTAAAACTGCCATGCAGTCAAAGTCAAAAGAGCATCGTAACTCGCTTACATATAATGTACAGTACATATACATGTATGCAAATCCATGTAAATATATACATGTTCGTGTGTTGTTGTCTCTTCTGCAATTCTGCATGTTCTTCGTGTCAGCGAAATATATCCCTAACTCAACCTAAAGAGATGCTTTTACTTGATTAGTCTGCTAGTTGTAGCCACAAAATTGTCATAGGGGCACCTGTTTTTCTGAGCTAGGTTACATTTGTTGTTTTGTTATTATTAAGCATAAAAAGTATGTCCCTCTATGCTTTAAAGAAAGGTCAGATCTTATAACATAAAAAAAGATGAAGAGCCTGCATAAAAAAAACACACTAATAAATGAAGAAAAAGCTGCAGAGGGATGAGTTAATATGAGTTTTAATTGGAAAATAAACATGCAGGTGTGTTGGTGGACAACATGTGTACACCAATTATAGAGGGCATTCTCTTACTGGAGTAATACATGTTGGCCTTTCCCATTCAGAATTAATTTTTCACAGAATCATTTGAACATTTATTTATATTTTGTATTTTAGCTCTCCAGTATGCCGAGTAATTGGAATTAGATGCAATGGCTGGCATCAGTGAGAATCAGTTCAACAGCCTAGAAAGCATCTAAAACACAAGCCCCAAAGGTAACCAATAAATCTGTGGTACAATTATTGTAAATGTGTGTGTGTGTGTGTGTGGATGATTGCATTCCTCCTGACTGCCCTATGATCCACTCACATGACCCCACCAACCTACATTGAAGATTGTGATTTTATTTTCAAAAGCAATTCTTTTTAAACTTTATCCACAATGTTGTATTCTTTCCCAGTGAAAACAGGTCAACTCGTATGCGTGCCAACTCGTACTATTACCAACTCATACTCATTTTGGTCAACTCGACCCGTAAAATATTTATTACTGAATATTTACTGGCATGTGTACGGGGGTTGACATCCGGTTTAATTAGCAACACTATAGTGTCTATAGTTCCTCATAATACTAGTAGTGCTTATGTCTTGTGTGGTGATGGATGCATTGCAGTTTACTTGATACTAGCACTTAATTTTCTCACTAAAGTAGTCCAGAAACAAATATCAGCACATTTATTGAGATAATGAAACAGTCACATCATGGAGGAAGGAAGACGTCACATGTAACTTTCTATTCCATTGTAAAACCTAACTTAAAGGCATTGTTCTGAAGGGATCATTTTTCTAAAGTTGCATAAGTTTACTGAAGTTACATCAATCCATCATCCTGATAATAACATATGAGGGCATTCTAAGTTATGTGTGTTTTGTTAGCATGACCCATTATTCTTCGTCCCGCTTTGAAAACATTTAATATTGTTTTTACATGATTAGTTTATATTTCAGATCATCGGTATCCATTTGTGCTACTGCTACAAGGTGTGTCAGAGTCTGTGTAACTTTGTGATCCAATGGCCAGCATTTGAAGTTTATCCATTCATCAAAGGAGTTAATGTATGATTCAAATTATTTTATATGGACTTATCCTATCTGTGGCAGTCTTTACCCTCAAGAGAATTGATTTTAGGACCTCAAGACATATCTAGGTCTTTCTAGGAATTTCTTTAACATGTTAGAACAAAATTAGTACTGAGGAATTCTTATTATATTTTGACTGGACCCAAACATCCTCACAAAATGTAGTTATTAAGCAATATCTGTTGGTGATCTAGTAAAATGTATATTGCCGACAGTGAATCCCTGGCAGTTGGGCCATATAAACATAGTAAACATAACCCCCAATCTTCATTGCATGGGTGTGTCAGCCTTGGAATACCTTTTGCCAGATCACCCAATTAAAGCACTAGTATAAGGGGCCCCCCTTATACTTGTATTGCTTGTTTGCCCCTCCCCTTCCCTAGTTCTTGGATTCTATAGTGCTGCAATGATAGACCAAAGAATTTTAGAAAACAAATGTGTTGGTTCATCACCAGTGGCAGTACATGCCATCACTAAGAACTTGGGGGGAGGGGGAAGGCATTTTATTCCAAAATTACCGATTCCAATGACAACCCCTGAATGTCACCCATTCTGAACTCACTAAATCGTACATACAGAGTGTACATTTATTTTAAATGCAGATTGTTTCTGTTTTCTTGTCAACAAAGGATCATGGTTGGGTTCATTTACACTGAAGTCATTTCACTTGTTGCATGTGTAAGACCATGTACACTCATTTCTAGATTGGTTACAAGTAGGTTAAACAGGTCAACAAAGTGGTTTCAATTGATTGTGGGGAGGGAAATGTGGAACCACAAAAGTCAAGTCATGAAACCCAACAGACAGTTAAAATAAATATGTATTTCATTGTTTTATTAGCAATTTACAAGCACCCATACAACTCTTTGATTATTTCAGTGTCTAACAATTTATGTACAAAATGGCATCTGATCTTTATGTTGTAAATCTGTAGTATGGACAGACATTTTGCCAATCATGTGTACAACCTTGAAAATGTAAAAATCAATGTAGAATTTGTTTTCAAATTTTATAAATTATTTTGTAATTATTTGCAGATTAGGTGAAAACAAAGACAATTTATAAGCATGTCACAATAAGGAGATGCTTGATTACAGTGTCACTATCATTGTCAATTTATCATTACACTTTTTTTTTATAAACTTGACCTGAAAGTGAAGTATATTATAAATAAAGATCACTCTCAGTATAAAAACATGCAGTCCATCAATTAAATAAATTTTTATACAAGACTTAATACCAATGTTGGCTTCATTTAAATCTAGAATTGAAAGGTTTTTCCATAAAAAAATCAAAAGGGCAAGCAATTATCAAATTTGATCTAGTGGATATAATTACATTTAATTTTGTTTGAATTGGGAATTATTTACTTTTTGTGGGGGGGCAGGGGAAGATGGAAAGCACGGATGCAAGCTTTCTTCCAACTTTATCATGTAGTAGTTATAAGCTTGTTTTCTAATGAAAGGCTAATTAGCTGATATCCATACAAGCAACCCCCAGCCAATTTTAATCCAGCTACTATACATGTAGTCCCCTTCTACGCTAAATAAACTTTGTGACTTTATGCCCATAATAATGCTGAATAGGTTGATCTGGCTGCCTACAACCCTGGCAAACTATTTTCATATGAGTGATTTTTAATGTTGATTTATCATCGAGCATGGTTTTTGAAAAGTATGTGTTGGGCTAGTGTCAATATTTAAAATAAAAAACAGTGTTCAAAGTCACACTTGTTAATTTCTAATTTATTGCTTAAATCTCACAACTTTTTCAAGTTCAACAGCCAATATCTCAAGAACTAAATGACATATTAGAAAACAAAAAACACAATTGAATTCCTTACATTAATAGCTTGTAATTCTTGTGAAATGACTTATCATAAATGCTTTGCCAATGGTCCAATTAGTGGCACACGAAGTAACGATTTTACAAATTTTAAAAGGTCATATCTCATAGCTTTAATTTGATGTATAAGTTGACAAATTTGTTTTTTTTTCATAATCATGAGGAGGTCATATATGACCTTCAAACCACCTAATCTGACCTTTACTTCCTGTCCAAACAGTAAGTTCAAATTCAACACATTCTAACGCAAAATTGATATGTCTTTTGAATATGAAATTGATAGTTATTATAAAAGATGACAAACCCTTGCACAATATGATATTTACATCATCGTTGAAAATTTGATTGAACCGGAAGTGGACTCGAACACCGTGTGTTTGTTCTAACAAACACTTAAGCTCTAGTTTTACTTCTTCTCCCCCGCGACTGTCCGGTAACAAACACATACTTGCAAACTTCACATGAACTTGAAACTTGGCATGTACTTAGAACTTAACAAGTAGATGAAACACGAGTTGTGAGTGACCCCAATTTGACCTTACTTCCTGTCCAAACCGGAAGTCAAAGTTTAACATTTAAAAAAATCATATCTCAACAACCACAAGAGGTAAATTCACAATTTTTATACCATTGTACAGATCGTTAATTGTCAAAAAATATTTACAAAAAGGTGACCCCAATTTGACCTTACTTCCTGTCCAAACCGGAAGTCAAAGTTTAATATTAAAAAAAAATCATATTTCAACCACAAGAGGTAAATTCACAATTTTTGTACCATTGTACAGATCGTTAATTGTCAAAAAAGAATTACACAAAGGTGACCCCAATTTCGCCTTCCTGTCCAAACCGGAAGTCACAGTTTAATATTTTAAAAAATCATATCTCAACAACCACAAGAGGCAAATTTACATTTTTTGCACCATTGTACAGATCGTTAATTGACAAAACAATTTTACACAAAGGTGACCCCAATTTGACCTTTACTTCCTGTCTAAACCGGAAGTCAAAGTTTCATATTAAAAACAAAATCTTCCACAAGAGGTAAATTCACAATCTTTGCACCATTGTACAGATCGTTATTTGTCAAAACAATTTTACACAAAGGTGACCCCAATTTGACCTTTACTTCCTGTCTAAACCGGAAGTCAAAGTTTAATATTTGAAACAAAATCTTCCACAAGAGGTAAATTCACAATATTTTCACCATTGTACAGATCGTTATTTGTCAAAACAATTTTACACAAAGGTGACACCAATTTGACCTTTACTTCCTCCCGAACACCTAGAGTTTGTGTAAACAAACTCGAATTTCTAGTTAGGTGTTCGGGTATGTGCCCGAAACACCTATTGTTTTTGTTCGGTTTTTTAGGTGTTCGGGTATGTGCCCGAAACACCTATTGTTTTTGTACGGTTTTTTGTTTTTAGGTGTTCGGGTTTGTGCCCGAAACACCTCTTGTTTTTGTTCGGTTTTTTTTTTTACTTCTTCTTCTTCTCCCCAATAACTGTCCGGTAACAAAAACATACTTGCAAACTTCACATGAACTTGAAACTTGGCATGTACTTAGAACTTTACAAGTAGATGAAACACGAGTTGTGAGTGACCCCAATTTGACCTTACTTCCTGTCCAAACCGGAAGTCAAAGTTTAATATTTAAAAAAATCATATCTCAACAACCACAAGATGTTCATTGACATTTTTGCACCATTGTATAGATTGTTAATTGTCGAAAAATATTTACACAAAGGTGACCCCATATTGACCTTATTTCAACAACCACAAGAGGTAAATTCACAATTTTTGTACCATTGTACAGATCGTTAATTGTCAAAAAATATTTACAAAAAGGTGACCTTATTTGACCTTACTTCCTGTCCAAACCGGAAGTCAAAGTTTAATATGTAAAAAAATCATATCTCAACAACCACAAGAGGTAAATTTACATTTTTTGCACCATTGTATAGACTAATTGTCGAAAAATATTTACAAAGGTGACTAATTTGACCTTACTTCCTGTCCAAACCGGAAGTCAAAGTTTAATATTTAAAAATCATATTTCAACAACCACAAGAGGTAATTCACAATTTTTGTACCATTGTACAGATCGTTAATTGTCAAAACAATTTTACACAAGGTGACCCCAATTTGACCTTTACTTCCTGTCTAAACCGGAAGTCAAAGTTTCATATTTAAAACAAAATCTTCCACAAGAGGTAATTCACAATCTTTTGCACCATTGTACAGATCGTTATTTGTCAAAACAATTTTACACAAAAGGCGACCCCAATTTGACCTTTACTTCCTCCCGAACACCTAGAGTTTGTGTAAACAAACTCGAATTTCTAGTTATCTTTGTATTTACAATAAAATGATACACAAGGAAAGTTTCCATGGTCTGAAGTTAGTCAGAACCCAGTTTCACGGTAGGATTCTCAAAATCAAAAGGTAGGATTTCCTACAAAAGTAAGAAGAATATCATGTCTGGTAATGGGTCCTCAAATATGCCTTTATCACAATGTGAATCAACACAAAATGTTAATGAAATTCACCCAATAAAAGACTTTATTCACAAGATATTTACATGTGTTTGGCAGTAAATTTAACAAATCTAAAAAGGAGCATTCTTCTCATTTTGTGGGATCTGGTCACATGACAGACATTCTGATTGGTTGAAAACTAGTCATGTGGGTAAACAAGTTCTTAATGCTTGTTTAAATGGACAGTATCGTCACGATCAGAGCAGACTTTAAACAGGGAATGGAATCGGTGTCGTAAGGTGAACACAGTGACTGAAAATTACTGGCTCATTCATGCAGCCGCAACAGTGACCTTATCATGTAGGGTATTATTTTCGGTTTGTGCTAGATGACTATTATTCAGGGAATGCAACTGAGGAGAATGTTCCGATTCAGACTGCAAGCGTGAAGCATGAAACACATGTGGTATAATAATAATAATAATAATGTGTGGACTTATATAGCGCACGTATCCACCAACTGAGTGGTGCTCAAGGCGCATTATATTATTACCCCTGCTCATAAGGCTCATAAGGCTCATAAATCATTCCTGAAACCATCTCAGCTCCCTGGGGAGTATACAGCTCAATTGCTGCCATAATTACAGCGCATATAGGGCTAATCAACCAACTCTGCCCTCACAGGTACCCATTTAACCCCTGGGTGGAGAGAAGCAATTATGGTTAAGTGTCTTGCTCAAGGACACAAGTGTCACGGCCGGGATTCGAACCCACATTCTGCTGCTAACACCAGAACTTGAGTCCGGTAAGCTAGACCGCTCGGCCACGACACACTGGGAGGGCGCCAGATACATTTACAATCTAGATGCTCTGTGGTGCACTCTGAGCATGTCTTAAGGTAGCCCAAGTATGGACACCATCCCTGTATACAATGAAACAGAGTCCAATAACCCGAAGGTCAGTCACCACACTAGAATTCCATTATGATCAACTATAATGACGGGCACGAAGAATTGAATTTCAAAATATCAACAGGGGTCAAAATTTACTTAAATTTTATGTCAAAATTTAACTAGTCCTTCTCAAAGTAGTCCTGAAAAAAGGACAATATACATGTAAATAGACAAAAAAGAAATGAGTGCCATTGTCGAGCGGTTTAGTGCATCGGATTTGTGTTCTGATGGCTGAGTCGTCAGAATGTGGGTTCGAATCCCAACCGCGACCATGGTGTTTGTGTCCTTGAGCAAGACACTTTACCATAATTGCTTCTCTCCACCCAGGGGTAAATGGGTACCTGTGAGGGCAGAGTTGATTGTTGTGTTTGATTAGCCCTATATGCGCTGTAATGGCAGCAATTGAGCTGTATACTCCCCAGGGAGCTGAGATGGTTTCAGGAATGATTTATGAGCCTGATGAGCAGGGGTAATAATATAATGCGCCTTGAGCATCAGTTTGGTGGATACGTGCGCTATATAAGTCCACATTATCATTATTATTATTATTATTATTATTATTATTATTATTTTAGTAAAAATATTTACAAAAAGGTGACCCCAATTTGACCTTACTTCCTGTCCAAACCGGAAGTCAAAGTTTAATATTTAAAAAAAATCATATTTCAACCACAAGAGGTAAATTCACAATTTTTGTACCATTGTACAGATCGTTAATTGTCAAAAAAGAATTACACAAAGGTGACCCCAATTTCGCCTTCCTGTCCAAACCGGAAGTCACAGTTTAATATTTTAAAAAATCATATCTCAACAACCACAAGAGGCAAATTTACATTTTTTGCACCATTGTACAGATCGTTAATTGACAAAACAATTTTACACAAAGGTGACCCCAATTTGACCTTTACTTCCTGTCTAAACCGGAAGTCAAAGTTTCATATTAAAAACAAAATCTTCCACAAGAGGTAAATTCACAATCTTTGCACCATTGTACAGATCGTTATTTGTCAAAACAATTTTACACAAAGGTGACCCCAATTTGACCTTTACTTCCTGTCTAAACCGGAAGTCAAAGTTTAATATTTGAAACAAAATCTTCCACAAGAGGTAAATTCACAATATTTGCACCATTGTACAGATCGTTATTTGTCAAAACAATTTTACACAAAGGTGACACCAATTTGACCTTTACTTCCTCCCGAACACCTAGAGTTTGTGTAAACAAACTCGAATTTCTAGTTAGGTGTTCGGGTATGTGCCCGAAACACCTATTGTTTTTGTTCGGTTTTTTAGGTGTTCGGGTATGTGCCCGAAACACCTATTGTTTTTGTACGTTTTTTTGTTTTTAGGTGTTCGGGTTTGTGCCCGAAACACCTCTTGTTTTTGTTCGGTTTTTTTTTTTACTTCTTCTTCTTCTTCTCCCCAATAACTGTCCGGTAACAAAAACATACTTGCAAACTTCACATGAACTTGAAACTTGGCATGTACTTAGAACTTTACAAGTAGATGAAACACGAGTTGTGAGTGACCCCAATTTGACCTTACTTCCTGTCCAAACCGGAAGTCAAAGTTTAATATTGAAAAAAATCATATCTCAATAACCACAAGAGGTAAATTCACAATTTTTGTACCATTGTATAGATCGTTAATTGTCAAAAAATATTTACAAAAAAGTGACCCACTTTGACCTTACTTCCTGTCCAAACCGGAAGTCAAAGTTTAATATTTAAAAAAAATCATATCTCAACAACCACAAGAGGTAAATTTACAATTTTTGTACCATTGTACAGATCGTTAATTGTCAAAAGATATTTACAAAAAGGTGACCCCAATTTGACCTTACTTCCTGTCCAAACCGGAAGTCGTCAAAGTTTAATATTTAAAAAATCATATCTCAACAACCACAAGAGGTAAATTCACAATTTTTGTACCATTGTACAGATCGTTAATTGTAAAAGAATATTTACAAAAAGGTGACCCCAATTTAACCTTACTTCCTGTCCAAACCAGAAGTCAAAGTTTAATATTTAAAAAGAATTATATCTCAACACCACAAGAGGTAAATTCACAATTTTTGTACCATTGTACAGATCGTTAATTGTCAAAAAATATTTACAAAAAGGTGACCCCAATTTGACCTTACTTCCTGTCCAAACCGGAAGTCAAAGTTTAATATTTAAAAAAATCATATTTCAACAACCACAAGAGGTAAATTAACATTTTTTGCACCATTGTACAGATTGTTAATTGTCAAAAATATTTACAAAAACATCACCCCAATTTTACCTTTACTTCCTGTCCAAACCGGAAGTCAAAGTTTAATATTTTAAAAAAATCATATCTCAACAACCACAAGAGGTAAATTAACATTTTTTGCATCATTGTACAGATCGTTAATTGTCAAAACAATTTTACACAAAGTTGACCCCAATTTGACCTTTACTTCATCCCGAACACCTAGAGTTTGTGTAAACAAACTCGAATCTCTAGTTAGGTGTTCGGGTATATGCCCGAAACACCTCTTGTTTTTGTTCGGTTTTTTATTTTTTTATTTATTTTTTTTTACTTCTTCTTCTTCTCCCCCATCTTGTCCGCAAATAAAAACATACTTCCCAAGTTTAAAAAACCTTCAAACTTCACACATAGTTAGACCTTAACTTGTAGATGAAACTTAGTGACGTCATGATAATCAGGAAACCGCAACAGTGACGTCATCATGACGTCAAGCCAACATACATAATGACCCACATTCGTGCGTTAGAAATGCTAACTATAGAGGGCGCTATACAGCTTTAGTGGTATTTACACAAAAATAGATTGTCTACAAAAAATACATACTTGCAAACTTCACATGAACTTGAAACTTGGCATGTACTTAGAACTTAACAAGTAGATGAAACACGAGTTGTGAGTGACCCCAATTTGACCTTACTTCCTGTCCAAACCGGAAGTCAAAGTTTAATATTTAAAAAAATCATATCTCAACAACCACAAGAGGTAAACTCAAAATTTTTGTACCATTGTACAGATTGGTAATTGTCAAAAAATATTTACAAAAAGGTGACCCCAATTTGACCTTACTTCCTGTCCAAACCGGAAGTCAAAGTTTAATATTTAAAAAAAATTCTAAATTCAGTATTGTATTGTATTCAAATAAACTTCTCGCGAGAACTTCAACAGACGTTAACATTTGACTTCTCCAACACTTCGAATTGATGACGTAACCATTTTAACTTCAACCGAACACCTTGTTTTTGTTGTGACAAAACTTATATCTAGTTTTACTTCTTCTTCTCCCCCGCGTTTGTCCGCAAAAAAACACATACTTGCAAACTTCACATGAACTTGAAACTTGGCATGTACTTAGAACTTAACAAGTAGATGAAACTCGAGTTGTGAGTGACCCCAATTTGACCTTACTTCCTGTCCAAACCGGAGGTCAAAGTTTAACATTTAAAAAAATCATATCTCAACAACCACAAGAGGTAAATCTCAGAGTTTTGCACCATTGTACAGATTGTTAATTGTCAAAAATATTTACAAAACATGACCTCAATTTGACCTTTACTTCCTGTCCAAACCGGAAGTCAAGTTTTAATATTATAAACTATCATATCTCAACAACCACACGAGGTAAATTCACAATTTTTGTACCATTGTACAGATCGTGAATTGTCAAAAAATATTTACAAAAAGGTGACCCCAATTTGACCTTACTTCCTGTCCAAACCGGAAGTGAAAGTTTAATATTTAAACAAAATCATATCTCAACAACCACAAGAGGTAAATTGACATTTTTTGCACCATTGTATACATTGTTAATTGTCGAAAATATTTACACAAAGGTGACCTAATTTGACCTTACTTCTGTCCAAACCGGAAGTCAAAGTTTAATATTTAAAAAAAATCATATCTCAACAACCAAAACAGGTAAATTCACAATTTTTATACCATTGTACAGACCGTTAATTGTCAAAATATATTTACAAAAAGATGACCCCAATTTGACCTTACTTCCTGTCCAAACCGAAAGTCAAAATTTAATATTAAAAAAAAATCATATCTCAACAACCACAAGAGGTAAATTGACATTTTTTGCACCCTTGTATAAATTGTTAATTGTCGAACTCACCATTGTACAGATCGTTAATTGTCAAAAAATATTTACACAAAGGTGACCCCAATTTGACCTTACTTCCTGTCCAAACCGGAAGTCAAACTTTAATATTAAAAAAAATCATATCTCAACAACCACAAGAGGTAAATTGACATTTTTTGCACCATTGTATAGATCGTTAATTGTCAAAAATTATTTACAAAAAGGTGACCCCAATTTGACCTTTATGTCCTGTCCAAACCGGAAGTCAAAGTTTAATATTTAAAAAAATCATATCTCAACAACCACATGAGGTAAATTCACATTTTTTGCACCATTATACAGATCGTTAATTTTCAAAAAATATTTAAACAAAGTTGACCCCAATTTGACCTTACATCCTCCCGAACACCTAGAGTTTGTGTCGAGACAAACTCTGAATCTCTAGTTAGGTGTTCGAGAGCGCAGCGCGAACACCTATTGTTTTTGTACTGTTTTTTTTTTACTTCTTTTTCTCAGTGGCGGCTGTCCGGCAACAAAGGCATCCTTGCTAAGCATATACAGCCTTCAAACTTAACACATAAACAGAACATATCAAGCAGACAAAACCGTTTTCTGTGACGTCATGATTACGTCATCAGGTGTCGAATTACGTTAAAAAGTAAAATATTTAAAACGTTTCATATACGTTGCATGAAAGAATCAATAATCGTATAGCGCCGCAATTAGGCGCAATACGTGGCGCTAGTCTGGGCCATCGCTGGCGCAAGCGCCGATATCAATTGTGCATGTGGATCTATTGTGACCAAATATCGTGTATTACACGATATTTGGTTGCAATGGAGCTGCATGTGCAGTCGATATCGACGCTGTTTGCGTGTGTGGTGCCATGGCCCAGACGTCATTTTTTAGGCTGTAAAAACGGATCGCCAACAGTACACAGTCATAAAAAGAGTAAGTATCTTGAAATTACTTTTTAAGAGGATTTCCTGTATTTATCTTCGTGTTTTTATACAAGAAAAACCATTTTTAAGCTGTCCATTCGTCGTTGCATTTGTGCCTGTTTAACTAACATGACTAACGTTAGTTAGGCCTACGTAAACATACTTTGGACAGTAAACAACTAACAAAATATGAACAGATGTCACCAAAATGTATTTAGAATATAAATAAGGATAGGAAAATTCAGTTGTTAAGGTTATGGCAATTATTCAGTAGAAATTTTATGCCATATATTTTGTAATTTTTGTTTTCTCCAAAAAACTTCAGTTTGTGCACAAATTAAATAAGTATCCTAGCGATTGTTTACTGCACTTGTCCTCAATTTTGTACCCTTCTCAGATACAAATAAACTTACATAGACAATTATTTCACAGGAAAAATGCACAATATTCATGACACAATACATGTACTTGTAGGTCCTGCTCCCCGAGGCCTCTCTCAGACATCACTCACATCACAATCACATGAAACTATAATTATGAGTATATGAGACTCGGCAATTTCCTAAAATACCTTTCTCTTTTGATGTGAGTTTCGTGCGAGAACATTTCGTTAATTTATTACACATTGTCAAGAATAATTGTGTGCAATTTTGAAAACAAACCAATGCCCTTTTCAATTTCAATGGTCCAGCTAATCCAAAAGTATACATTATTTTCCCCATTCACATAAATTAGAACTTATCTGAATTTTGAAATAATTTATTCTTGGTCCATGTACTTATAAAACCTTCCTATTATTTTTTACAGCATGTTCACTGTGACTATATTATTTTCACATAAATTAGAACTTCTCTGAAATTTCTCTGCAATGATAGACCAAAGAATTTAAAAAAAAAAATTAAAAAAAAAAAAAATGTGTTGGTTCATCACCAGTGGCAGTACATGCCCTCACCAAGAACATGGGGAGGGGCAGATATTTTATTCAAAATTTCCGATTCCAATGACAACCCCTGAATGTCACCCATTCTGAACTGTCACTAAATCGTACATACAGAGCGTACATTTATTATAAATGCAGATTCATTCTGTTTTCTTGTCAACAAAGGATCATGGTTGGGTTCATTTACACTGAAGTCATTTCACTTGTTACATGTGTAAGACCATGTACACTCATTTCTAGATTGGTTACAAGTATAGGTTATAAACAGGTCAACAAAGTGGTTTCAATTGATTGTTGGGGAGGAAAGTGTGTAACCACGAAAGTCAAGTCATGAAACCCAACAGACAGTTAAAATAAATATGTATTTCATTGTTTTATTAGCAATTTACAAGCACCCATACAACTCTTTGATTATTTCAATGTCTAACAATTTATGTACAAAATGGCATCTGATCTTTAGGTTGTAATTCTGTAGTATGGATGCAGCTACAGACATTTTGCCAATCATGTGTACAACCGTGAAAATGTGAAAATCAATGTAGAATTTGTTTTCAAATTGTATAAATTATTTTTTAATTATTTGCAGTATAGGTGAAAACAAAGACAGTTTATAAGCATGTCACAATAAGGAGATGCTTGATTACAGTGTCGCTATCATTGTCAATTTATCATTATATTTTTGTTATAAACTTAACCTGAAAGTGAAGTATATTATAAATAAAGATTAAATTAATTTTTATACAAGACTTAATACCAAGAGATAAATACCAATGTTGGCTTCATTTAAATCTAAAATTGAAAGGTTTTTCCATAAACAAAGTGAAAAGGGCAACCAATTATCAGATTTGATCCAGTGGATATATATTCTGTTTTCTTGTCAACAAAGGATCATGGTTAGGTTCATTTACACTGAAGTCATTTCACTTGTTACATGTGTAAGACCATGTACACTCATTTCTAGATTGGGTTAAACAGGTCAACAAAGTGGTTTCAATTGATTGTGGGGGAGGGAAGTGTGTAACCACAAAAGTCAAGTCATGAAACCCAACAGACAGTTAAAATAAATATGTATTTCATTGCTTTATTAGCAATTTACAAGCACCCGTACAACTCTTTGATTATTTCAATGTCTAACAATTTATGTACAAAATGGCATCTGATCTTTAGGTTGTAATTCTGTAGTATGGATGCAGCTACAGACAGTTTGCCAATCATTTGTACAACCTTGAAAATGTAAAAATCAATATAGAATTTGATTTCAAATTTTATACATTATTTTTTAATTATTTGCAGTATAGGTGAAAACAAAGACAGTTTATAAGCATGTCACAATAAGGAGATGCTTGATTACAGTGTCACTATCATTGTCAATTTATCATTATATTTTTGTTATAAACTTAACCTGAAAGTGAAGTATATGATAAATAAAGATTAAATTTATTTTTGTACAAGACTTAATACCAAGAGATAAATACCAATGTTGGCTTCATTTAAATCTAAAATTGAAAGGTTTGTCCATAAACAAAGTGAAAAGGGCAACCAATTATCAGATTTGATCCAGTGGATATAATTACATTTAATTTTGTTTGAATTGGGAATTATTTACTTTTTGACAAAACCTCTTCTGCGGGGGGCAGTGGAAGATGGAAAGCACGGATGCAAGCTTTCTTCCAACTTTATCATGTAGTAGTTATAAGCTTGTTTTCTAATGAAAGGCTAATTAGCTGAAGGAAAGGAAAGGGGAAATATTTATATGGTCTTCCATGCTTCATTGTCTTCAGTAACCCCCAACTCACCAAACAATTTAACCCACACTTCCTGCTCTTTGAATTTGCAGCCAAGTTTAATCCAGTTACTATACATGTGTCCCTTCTATCCTAAATCAACTTTGTGACTTTATGCCCATAATAACGCTGAATAGGTTGATCTGGCTACCTACAACCCTGGCAAACTATTTTCATATGAGTGATTTTAATGTTGATTTATCATCTAGCATGGTTTTGAAAAGCATGTGTTGGGCTAGTGTCAATATTTAAAATAAAAAACATTGTGTTCCAAGTCACACTTGTTAATTTCTAATGTATTGCTTAAATCTCACAACATTTCCAAGTTCAACAGCCAATATCTCAAGAACTAAATGACCTATTAGAAAACAAAAAACACAACTGAATTCCCTTACATTAATAGCTTGTAATTCTTGTGAAATGAGTTACCATAAATGCTTGCCAATGGTCCAATTAGTGGCACACGAAGTAACGATTTTTTACAAATTTTAAAAGGTCATATCTCATAGCTTCAATTTGATGTATAAGTTGACAAATTTGTTATTTTTTCATAATCATGAGGAGGTCATAATTCATAAGTTCAAATTCAACACATTCTAACGCAAAATTGATATGTCTTTTGAATATGAAATTGATATTGTTATTATAAAAGATGATAAACCCTTGCACAATATGATATTGACATCATCGATGATAATTTGATTGAACCGGAAGTTGACTCGAACACCGTGTGTTTGTTCTAACAAACACTTAAGCTCTAGTTTTACTTCTTCTTCCTCTTCTTCTTCTTCTTCTCCCCCGCGACTGTCCGGTAACAAACACATACTTGCAAACTTCACATGAACTTGAAACTTGGCATGTACTTAGAACTTAACAAGTAGATGAAACACGAGTTGTGAGTGACCCCAATTTGACCTTACTTTGTGTCCAAACCGGAAGTCAAAGTTTAATATTAAAAAATATCATATCTCAACAACCACAAGAGTTAAATTCACAATTTTTGTACCATTGTACAGATCGTGAATTGTCAAAAAATATTACACAAAAGGTGACTAATTTGACCTTACTTCCTGTCCAAACCGGAAGTCAAACTTTAATATTTAAAAAAAATCATATCTCAACAACCACAAGAGGTAAATTGAAATTTTTTGCACCATTGTATAGATCGTTAATTGTCAAAAAATATTTACACAAAGGTGACCCCAATTTGACCTTACTTCCTGTCCAAACCGGAAGTCAAAGTTTAATATTTAAAGAATCATATCTCAACAACCACAAGAGGTAAATTCACAATGTTTGTACCATTGTACAGATCGTTAATTGTCAAAAAATATTTACAAAAAGATGACCCCAATTTGACCTTACTTCCTGTCCAAACCGGAAGTCAAAGTTTAATATTTAAAAAAATCACATTTCAACAACCACAAGGGGTAAATTCAGTCTTTCCATCATTGTATAGATTGTTAATTGTCGAAAAATATTTACACAAAGGTGACCTCAATTTGACCTTACTTCCTGACCAAACCGGAAGTCAAAGTTTAATATTTAAAAAAAATTATATCTCAACAACCACAAGAGGTAAATTCACAATTTTTGTACCATTGTACAGATCGTTAATTGTCAAAAAGTATTTACAAAAAGGTGACCCCAATTTGACCTTACTTCCTGTCCAAACCGGAAGTCAAAGTTTAATATTTAAAAAAATCATATCTCAACAACCACAAGAGGTAAATTTACATTTTTTGCACCATTGTACAGATTGTTAATTGTCAAAAATATTTACAAAAACATCACCCCAATTTGACCTTTACTTCCTGTCCAAACCGGAAGTCAAAGTTTAATATTTAAAAAAAATCATATCTCAACAACCACAAGAGGTAAATTAACATTTTTTGTACCATTGTACAGATCGTTAATTGTCAAAAAATATTTACAAAAAGGTGACCTTATTTGACCTTACTTCCTGTCCAAACCGGAAGTCAAAGTTTAATATTGAAGAAAATCATATCTCAACAACCACAAGAGGTAAATTCACAATGTTTGTACCATGGTACAGATCGTTAATTGTCAAAAAATATTTACAAAAAGGTGACCTTATTTGACCTTACTTCCTGTCCAAACTGGAAGTCAAAGTTTAATATTTAAAAAAATCATATCTCAACAACCACAAGATGTTCATTGACATTTTTGCACCATTGTATAGATTGTTAATTGTCGAAAAATATTTACACAAAGGTGACCCCATATTGACCTTATTTCAACAACCACAAGAGGTAAATTCACAATTTTTGTACCATTGTACAGATCGTTAATTGTCAAAAAATATTTACAAAAAGGTGACCTTATTTGACCTTACTTCCTGTCCAAACCGGAAGTCAAAGTTTAATATGTAAAAAAATCATATCTCAACAACCACAAGAGGTAAATTTACATTTTTTGCACCATTGTATAGACTAATTGTCGAAAAATATTTACACAAAGGTGACCCCAATTTGACCTTACTTCCTGTCCAAACCGGAAGTCAAAGTTTAATATTTAAAAAAATCATATTTCAACAACCACAAGAGGTAAATTCACAATTTTTGTACCATTGTACAGATCGTTAATTGTCAAAACAATTTTACACAAAGGTGACCCCAATTTGACCTTTACTTCCTGTCTAAACCGGAAGTCAAAGTTTCATATTTAAAATAAAATCTTCCACAAGAGGTAAATTCACAATCTTTGCACCATTGTACAGATCGTTATTTGTCAAAAACCTTTACAAAAAGGTGACCCCAATTTTACCTTACTTCCTGTCTAAACCGGAAGTCAAAGTTTAATATTTGAAACAAAATCTTCCACAAGAGGTAAATTCACAATCTTTGCACCATTGTACAGATCGTTATTTGTCAAAACAATTTTACACAAAGGCGACCCCAATTTGACCTTTACTTCCTCCCGAACACCTAGAGTTTGTGTAAACAAACTCGAATTTCTAGTTATCTTTGTATTTACAATAAAATGATACACAAGGAAAGTTTCCATGGTCTGAAGTTAGTCAGAACCCAGTTTCACGGTAGGATTCTCAAAAATCAAAAGGTAGGATTTCCTACAAAAGTAAGAAGAATATCATGTCTGGTAATGGGTCCTCAAATATGCCTTTATCACAATGTGAATCAACACAAAATGTTAATGAAATTCACCCAATAAAAGACTTTATTCACAAGATATTTACATGTCTTTGGCAGTAAATTTAACAAATCTAAAAAGGAGCATTCTTCTCATTTTGTGGGATCTGGTCACATGACAGACATTCTGATTGGTTGAAAACTAGTCATGTGGGTAAACAAGTTCTTAATGCTTGTTTAAATGGACAGTATCGTCACGATCAGAGCAGACTTTAAACAGGGAATGGAATCGGTGTCGTAAGGTGAACACAGTGACTGAAAATTACTGGCTCATTCATGCAGCCGCAACAGTGACCTTATCATGTAGGGTATTATTTTCGGTTTGTGCTAGATGACTATTATTCAGGGAATGCAACTGAGGAGAATGTTCCGATTCAGACTGCAAGCGTGAAGCATGAAACACATGTGGTATAATAATAATAATAATAATGTGTGGACTTATATAGCGCACGTATCCACCAACTGAGTGGTGCTCAAGGCGCATTATATTATTACCCCTGCTCATAAGGCTCATAAGGCTCATAAATCATTCCTGAAACCATCTCAGCTCCCTGGGGAGTATACAGCTCAATTGCTGCCATAATTACAGCGCATATAGGGCTAATCAACCAACTCTGCCCTCACAGGTACCCATTTAACCCCTGGGTGGAGAGAAGCAATTATGGTTAAGTGTCTTGCTCAAGGACACAAGTGTCACGGCCGGGATTCGAACCCACATTCTGCTGCTAACACCAGAACTTGAGTCCGGTAAGCTAGACCGCTCGGCCACGACACACTGGGAGGGCGCCAGATACATTTACAATCTAGATGCTCTGTGGTGCACTCTGAGCATGGACACCATCCCTGTATACAATGAAACAGAGTCCAATAACCCGAGGTCAGTCACCACACTAGAAATTTCCATTATGATCAACTATAATGACGGTGACGAAAATTTAAAATTTCAAAATATCAACAGGGTCAAAATTTACTTAAATTTTATGTCAAAATTTAACTAGTCCTTTTCAAAAGTAGTCCTGAAAAAGGACAATATACATGTAAATAGACAAAAAAGAAATGAGTGCCATTGTCGAGCGGTTTAGTGCATCGGATTTGTGTTCTGATGGCTGAGTCGTCAGAATGTGGGTTCGAATCCCAACCGCGACCATGGTGTTTGTGTCCTTGAGCAAGACACTTTACCATAATTGCTTCTCTCCACCCAGGGGTAAATGGGTACCTGTGAGGGCAGAGTTGATTGTTGTGTTTGATTAGCCCTATATGCGCTGTAATGGCAGCAATTGAGCTGTATACTCCCCAGGAGCTGAGATGGTTTCAGGAATGATTTATGAGCCCTGATGAGTGGGGTAATAATATAATGCGCCTTGAGCATCAGTTTGGTGGATACGTGCGCTAAAGTCCACATTATTATTATTATTATTAAGATTATTATTATTATTATTATTATTATTATTATTATTATTATTATTATTATTATTATTATTATTATTATTATTATTATTATTATTATTATTATTATTATTATTATTATTATTAATATTATTAATATTATTATTATTATTATTATTATTATTATTATTATTATTATTATTATTATTATTATTATTATTATTATTATAAGTTTTGAGGCTTTGCATGGTGGAATATCGATATCGTTTCGGTTTGCGGTAACACCATGTGTTTATCTCAACTAACGTGAAGCTGAGATTGCTGAAAAGAACCGTATCGCACAACTCGTATCTCAACCTTCGTTAAGTGAGAAAGGTTCAAGGGAGAACCAATTTCGGGCAACTCGTTTTTCTCTACTGTCGCTAAGTGAGAAATATGGTTCAGGGAGAACCACGGGGACTTCACGGGTTAATATGGTTCAGGGAGAACCATAGGACTTCACGGGTTATTCTCAACGTTTCGATTAGCCTGCTCTAATCTTCTTCAGGAGATAAGAAGAG
>CM055818.1:41457983-41605459 GCA_029582265.1 Zoroaster sp. YZ-2022
GAATTGTACTTTTTTTAAAAAAATATTTACAAAAGGTGACCCCAATTTGACCTTACTTCCTGTCCAAACCGGAAGTCAAAGTTTATATATTAAAAAATTCTAAATTCAGTATTGTATTGTATTCAAATAAACTTCATGAGAACTTCAACAGACGTTAACATTTGACTTCTCCAACACTTCGAATTGATGACGTAACCATTTTAACTTCAACCGAACACCTTGTTTTTGTTGTGACAAAAACTTATATCTAGTTTTACTTCTTCTTCTCCCCCGCGTTTGTCCGCAAAAAAACACATACTTGCAAACTTCACATGAACTTGAAACTTGGCATGTACTTAGAACTTAACAAGTAGATGAAACTCGAGTTGTGAGTGACCCCAATTTGACCTTACTTCCTGTCCAAACCGGAAGTCAAAGTTTAACATTTAAAAAAATCATATCTCAACAACCACAAGAGGTAAATTCAGAGTTTTTGCACCATTGTACAGATTGTTAATTGTCAAAAATATTTACAAAAACATGACCTCAATTTGACCTTTACTTCCTGTCCAAACCGGAAGTCAAAGTTTAATATTAAAAACTATCATATCTCAACAACCACACGAGGTAAATTCACAATTTTTGTACCATTGTACAGATCGTGAATTGTCAAAAAATATTTACAAAAAGGTGACCCCAATTTGACCTTACTTCCTGTCCAAACCGGAAGTGAAAGTTTAATATTTAAACAAAATCATATCTCAACAACCACAAGAGGTAAATTGACATTTTTTGCACCATTGTATACATTGTTAATTGTCGAAAAATATTTACACAAAGGTGACCCCAATTTGACCTTACTTCCTGTCCAAACCGGAAGTCAAAGTTTAATATTTAAAAAAAATCATATCTCAACAACCAAAACAGGTAAATTCACAATTTTTATACCATTGTACAGACCGTTAATTGTCAAAATATATTTACAAAAAGATGACCCCAATTTGACCTTACTTCCTGTCCAAACCGAAAGTCAAAATTTAATATTTAAAAAAAATCATATCTCAACAACCACAAGAGGTAAATTGACATTTTTTGCACCCTTGTATAAATTGTTAATTGTCGAACTCACCATTGTACAGATCGTTAATTGTCAAAAAATATTTACACAAAGGTGACCCCAATTTGACCTTACTTCCTGTCCAAACCGGAAGTCAAAATTTAATATTAAAAAAAATCATATCTCAACAACCACAAGAGGTAAATTGACATTTTTTGCACCATTGTATAGATCGTTAATTGTCAAAAATTATTTACAAAAAGGTGACCCCAATTTGACCTTTATGTCCTGTCCAAACCGGAAGTCAAAGTTTAATATTTTAAAAAATCATATCTCAACAACCACATGAGGTAAATTCACATTTTTTGCACCATTATACAGATCGTTAATTTTCACAAAATATTTAAACAAAGTTGACCCCAATTTGACCTTACATCCTCCCGAACACCTAGAGTTTGTGTCGAGACAAACTCTGAATCTCTAGTTAGGTGTTCAGAGGCGCCTTGAAACACCTATTGTTTTTGTACTGTTTTTTTACTTCTTTTCTCAGTGGCGGCTGTCCGGCAAAGGCATCCTTGCTAAGCATATACAGCCTTCAAACTTAACACATAAACAGAACATATCAAGCAGACAAAACCGTTTTCTGACGCGTCATGATTACGTCATCAGGTGTCGATTACGTTAAAAGTAAAATATTTAAGCGTTTCATATCGCTGCATGAAAGAATCAATAATCGATAAGCGCCGCAATTAGGCGCAATACGTGGCGCTAGTCTGGGCCATGGGCACGCTGGCGGCGCCGATATCAGTGTGCATGTGGATCTGTTAGACCAAATATCGTGTATTACACGATATTTGGTTGCAATGGAGCCGCATGTGCAGTCGATATCGACGCTGTTTTGCGTGTGTGGTGCCATGGCCCAGACGCCATTTTTAGGCTGTAAAACGGATCGCCAACAGTACACAGTCATAAAAAGAGTAAGTATCTTGAAATTACTTTTAAGAGGATTTCCTGTATTTATCTTCGTGTTTTATACAAGAAAAACCATTTTTAAGCTGTCCATTCGTCGTTGCATTTGTGCCTGTTTAACTAACATGACTATGATTAGTTAGGCCTACGTGAAAACATACTTTGGACAGTAAACAACTAACAAAATATGAACAGATGTCACCTAAATGTATTTAGAATATAAATAAGGATAGGAAAATTCAGTTGTTAAGGTTATGGCAATTATTCAGTAGAAATTTTATGCCATATATTTTGTAATTTTTGTTTTCTCAAAAACTTCAGTTTGTGCACTAAATTAAATAAGTATCCTAGCGATTGTTTACTTGCACTTGTCCTCAATTTTGTACCCTTCTCAGATACAAATAAACTTACATAGACAATTATTTCACAGGAAAAATGCACAATATTCATGACACAATACATGTACTTGTAGGTCCTTCTCCCGAGGGCCTCTCTCAGACATCACTCACATCACAATCACATGAAACTATAATTATGAGTATATGAGACTCGGCAATTTCCTAAAATACCTTTCTCTTTTGATGTGAGTTTCGTGCGAGAACATTTCGTTAATTTATTACACATTGTCAAGAATAATTGTGTGCAATTTTGAAAACAAACCAATGCCCTTTTCAATTTCAATGGTCCAGCTAATCCAAAAGTATACATTATTTTCCCCATTCACATAAATTAGAACTTATCTGAATTTTGAAATAATTTATTCTTGGTCCATGTACTTATAAAACCTTCCTATTATTTTTTACAGCATGTTCACTGTGACTATATTATTTTCACATAAATTAGAACTTCTCTGAAATTTCTCTGCAATGATAGACCAAAGAATTTAAAAAAAAAAATTAAAAAAAAAAAAAAAATGTGTTGGTTCATCACCAGTGGCAGTACATGCCATCACCAAGAACATGGGGGAGGGGGGCAGATATTTTATTCCAAAATTTCCGATTCCAATGACAACCCCTGAATGTCACCCATTCTGAACTGTCACTAAATCGTACATACAGAGCGTACATTTATTATAAATGCAGATTCATTCTGTTTTCTTGTCAACAAAGGATCATGGTTGGGTTCATTTACACTGAAGTCATTTCACTTGTTACATGTGTAAGACCATGTACACTCATTTCTAGATTGGTTACAAGTATAGGTTATAAACAGGTCAACAAAGTGGTTTCAATTGATTGTTGGGGAGGAAAGTGTGTAACCACGAAAGTCAAGTCATGAAACCCAACAGACAGTTAAAATAAATATGTATTTCATTGTTTTATTAGCAATTTACAAGCACCCATACAACTCTTTGATTATTTCAATGTCTAACAATTTATGTACAAAATGGCATCTGATCTTTAGGTTGTAATTCTGTAGTATGGATGCAGCTACAGACATTTTGCCAATCATGTGTACAACCGTGAAAATGTGAAAATCAATGTAGAATTTGTTTTCAAATTGTATAAATTATTTTAAAATTATTTGCAGTATAGGTGAAAACAAAGACAGTTTATAAGCATGTCACAATAAGGAGATGCTTGATTACAGTGTCGCTATCATTGTCAATTTATCATTATATTTTTGTTATAAACTTAACCTGAAAGTGAAGTATATTATAAATAAAGATTAAATTAATTTTTATACAAGACTTAATACCAAGAGATAAATACCAATGTTGGCTTCATTTAAATCTAAAATTGAAAGGTTTTTCCATAAACAAAGTGAAAAGGGCAACCAATTATCAGATTTGATCCAGTGGATATATATTCTGTTTTCTTGTCAACAAAGGATCATGGTTAGGTTCATTTACACTGAAGTCATTTCACTTGTTACATGTGTAAGACCATGTACACTCATTTCTAGATTGGGTTAAACAGGTCAACAAAGTGGTTTCAATTGATTGTGGGGGAGGGAAGTGTGTAACCACAAAAGTCAAGTCATGAAACCCAACAGACAGTTAAAATAAATATGTATTTCATTGCTTTATTAGCAATTTACAAGCACCCGTACAACTCTTTGATTATTTCAATGTCTAACAATTTATGTACAAAATGGCATCTGATCTTTAGGTTGTAATTCTGTAGTATGGATGCAGCTACAGACAGTTTGCCAATCATTTGTACAACCTTGAAAATGTAAAAATCAATATAGAATTTGATTTCAAATTTTATACATTATTTTTTAATTATTTGCAGTATAGGTGAAAACAAAGACAGTTTATAAGCATGTCACAATAAGGAGATGCTTGATTACAGTGTCACTATCATTGTCAATTTATCATTATATTTTTGTTATAAACTTAACCTGAAAGTGAAGTATATGATAAATAAAGATTAAATTTATTTTTGTACAAGACTTAATACCAAGAGATAAATACCAATGTTGGCTTCATTTAAATCTAAAATTGAAAGGTTTGTCCATAAACAAAGTGAAAAGGGCAACCAATTATCAGATTTGATCCAGTGGATATAATTACATTTAATTTTGTTTGAATTGGGAATTATTTACTTTTTGACAAAACCTCTTCTGCGGGGGGCAGTGGAAGATGGAAAGCACGGATGCAAGCTTTCTTCCAACTTTATCATGTAGTAGTTATAAGCTTGTTTTCTAATGAAAGGCTAATTAGCTGAAGGAAAGGAAAGGGGAAATATTTATATGGTCTTCCATGCTTCATTGTCTTCAGTAACCCCCAACTCCCCCAAACAATTTAACCCACACTTCCTGCTCTTTGAATTTGCAGCCAAGTTTAATCCAGTTACTATACATGTAGTCCCCTTCTATCCTAAATCAACTTTGTGACTTTATGCCCATAATAACGCTGAATAGGTTGATCTGGCTACCTACAACCCTGGCAAACTATTTTCATATGAGTGATTTTTAATGTTGATTTATCATCTAGCATGGTTTTTGAAAAGCATGTGTTGGGCTAGTGTCAATATTTAAAATAAAAAACATTGTGTTCCAAGTCACACTTGTTAATTTCTAATGTATTGCTTAAATCTCACAACATTTCCAAGTTCAACAGCCAATATCTCAAGAACTAAATGACCTATTAGAAAACAAAAACACAACTGAATTCCTTACATTAGCTTGTAATTCTTGTGAAATGAGTTACCATAAATGCTTGCCAATGGTCCAATTAGTGGCACACGAAGTAACGATTTTACAAATTTTAAAAGGTCATATGTCATAGCTTCAATTTGATGTATAAGTTGACAAATTTGTTATTTTTTCATAATCATGAGGAGGTCATAATTCATAAGTTCAAATTCAACACATTCTAACGCAAAATTGATATGTCTTTTGAATATGAAATTGATATTGTTATTATAAAAGATGATAAACCCTTGCACAATATGATATTGACATCATCGATGATAATTTGATTGAACCGGAAGTTGACTCGAACACCGTGTGTTTGTTCTAACAAACACTTAAGCTCTAGTTTTACTTCTTCTTCTTCTTCTTCTCCCCCGCGACTGTCCGGTAACAAACACATACTTGCAAACTTCACATGAACTTGAAACTTGGCATGTACTTAGAACTTAACAAGTAGATGAAACACGAGTTGTGAGTGACCCCAATTTGACCTTACTTTGTGTCCAAACCGGAAGTCAAAGTTTAATATTAAAAAATATCATATCTCAACAACCACAAGAGTTAAATTCACAATTTTTGTACCATTGTACAGATCGTGAATTGTCAAAAAATATTTACAAAAAGGTGACCCCAATTTGACCTTACTTCCTGTCCAAACCGGAAGTCAAACTTTAATATTTAAAAAAAATCATATCTCAACAACCACAAGAGGTAAATTGAAATTTTTTGCACCATTGTATAGATCGTTAATTGTCAAAAAATATTTACACAAAGGTGACCCCAATTTGACCTTACTTCCTGTCCAAACCGGAAGTCAAAGTTTAATATTTAAAGAATCATATCTCAACAACCACAAGAGGTAAATTCACAATGTTTGTACCATTGTACAGATCGTTAATTGTCAAAAAATATTTACAAAAAGATGACCCCAATTTGACCTTACTTCCTGTCCAAACCGGAAGTCAAAGTTTAATATTTAAAAAAATCACATTTCAACAACCACAAGGGGTAAATTCAGTCTTTCCATCATTGTATAGATTGTTAATTGTCGAAAAATATTTACACAAAGGTGACCTCAATTTGACCTTACTTCCTGACCAAACCGGAAGTCAAAGTTTAATATTTAAAAAAAATTATATCTCAACAACCACAAGAGGTAAATTCACAATTTTTGTACCATTGTACAGATCGTTAATTGTCAAAAAGTATTTACAAAAAGGTGACCCCAATTTGACCTTACTTCCTGTCCAAACCGGAAGTCAAAGTTTAATATTTAAAAAAATCATATCTCAACAACCACAAGAGGTAAATTTACATTTTTTGCACCATTGTACAGATTGTTAATTGTCAAAAATATTTACAAAAACATCACCCCAATTTGACCTTTACTTCCTGTCCAAACCGGAAGTCAAAGTTTAATATTTAAAACAAATCATATCTCAACAACCACAAGAGGTAAATTAACAATTTTTGTACCATTGTACAGATCGTTAATTGTCAAAAAATATTTACAAAAAGGTGACCTTATTTGACCTTACTTCCTGTCCAAACCGGAAGTCAAAGTTTAATATTGAAGAAAATCATATCTCAACAACCACAAGAGGTAAATTCACAATTTTTGTACCATTGTACAGATCGTTAATTGTCAAAAAATATTTACAAAAAGGTGACCTTATTTGACCTTACTTCCTGTCCAAACCGGAAGTCAAAGTTTAATATTTAAAAAAATCATATCTCAACAACCACAAGATGTTCATTGACATTTTTGCACCATTGTATAGATTGTTAATTGTCGAAAAATATTTACACAAAGGTGACCCCATATTGACCTTATTTCAACAACCACAAGAGGTAAATTCACAATTTTTGTACCATTGTACAGATCGTTAATTGTCAAAAAATATTTACAAAAAGGTGACCTTATTTGACCTTACTTCCTGTCCAAACCGGAAGTCAAAGTTTAATATGTAAAAAAATCATATCTCAACAACCACAAGAGGTAAATTTACATTTTTTGCACCATTGTATAGACTAATTGTCGAAAAATATTTACACAAAGGTGACCCCAATTTGACCTTACTTCCTGTCCAAACCGGAAGTCAAAGTTTAATATTTAAAAAAATCATATTTCAACAACCACAAGAGGTAAATTCACAATTTTTGTACCATTGTACAGATCGTTAATTGTCAAAACAATTTTACACAAAGGTGACCCCAATTTGACCTTTACTTCCTGTCTAAACCGGAAGTCAAAGTTTCATATTTAAAACAAAATCTTCCACAAGAGGTAAATTCACAATCTTTGCACCATTGTACAGATCGTTATTTGTCAAAACAATTTTACACAAAGGTGACCCCAATTTGACCTTTACTTCCTGTCTAAACCGGAAGTCAAAGTTTAATATTTGAAACAAAATCTTCCACAAGAGGTAAATTCACAATCTTTGCACCATTGTACAGATCGTTATTTGTCAAAACAATTTTACACAAAGGCGACCCCAATTTGACCTTTACTTCCTCCCGAACACCTAGAGTTTGTGTAAACAAACTCGAATTTCTAGTTATCTTTGTATTTACAATAAAATGATACACAAGGAAAGTTTCCATGGTCTGAAGTTAGTCAGAACCCAGTTTCACGGTAGGATTCTCAAAATCAAAAGGTAGGATTTCCTACAAAAGTAAGAAGAATATCATGTCTGGTAATGGGTCCTCAAATATGCCTTTATCACAATGTGAATCAACACAAAATGTTAATGAAATTCACCCAATAAAAGACTTTATTCACAAGATATTTACATGTCTTTGGCAGTAAATTTAACAAATCTAAAAAGGAGCATTCTTCTCATTTTGTGGGATCTGGTCACATGACAGACATTCTGATTGGTTGAAAACTAGTCATGTGGGTAAACAAGTTCTTAATGCTTGTTTAAATGGACAGTATCGTCACGATCAGAGCAGACTTTAAACAGGGAATGGAATCGGTGTCGTAAGGTGAACACAGTGACTGAAAATTACTGGCTCATTCATGCAGCCGCAACAGTGACCTTATCATGTAGGGTATTATTTTCGGTTTGTGCTAGATGACTATTATTCAGGGAATGCAACTGAGGAGAATGTTCAGATTCAGACTGCAAGCGTGAAGCATGAAACACATGTGGTATAATAATAATAATAATAATGTGGACTTATATAGCGCACGTATCCACCAACTGAGTGGTGCTCAAGGCGCATTATATTATTACCCCTGCTCATAAGGCTCATAAGGCTCATAAATCATTCCTGAAACCATCTCAGCTCCCTGGGGAGTATACAGCTCAATTGCTGCCATAATTACAGCGCATATAGGGCTAATCAACCAACTCTGCCCTCACAGGTACCCATTTAACCCCTGGGTGGAGAGAAGCAATTATGGTTAAGTGTCTTGCTCAAGGACACAAGTGTCACGGCCGGGATTCGAACCCACATTCTGCTGCTAACACCAGAACTTGAGTCCGGTAAGCTAGACCGCTCGGCCACGACACACTGGGAGGGCGCCAGATACATTTACAATCTAGATGCTCTGTGGTGCACTCTGAGCATGGACACCATCCCTGTATACAATGAAACAGAGTCCAATAACCCGAAGGTCAGTCACCACACTAGAATTCCATTATGATCAACTATAATGACGGGCACGAAGAATTAAATTTCAAAATATCAACAGGGGTCAAAATTTACTTAAATTTTATGTCAAAATTTAACTAGTCCTTCTCAAAGTAGTCCTGAAAAAAGGACAATATACATGTAAATAGACAAAAAAGAAATGAGTGCCATTGTCGAGCGGTTTAGTGCATCGGATTTGTGTTCTGATGGCTGAGTCGTCAGAATGTGGGTTCGAATCCCAACCGCGACCATGGTGTTTGTGTCCTTGAGCAAGACACTTTACCATAATTGCTTCTCTCCACCCAGGGGTAAATGGGTACCTGTGAGGGCAGAGTTGATTGTTGTGTTTGATTAGCCCTATATGCGCTGTAATGGCAGCAATTGAGCTGTATACTCCCCAGGGAGCTGAGATGGTTTCAGGAATGATTTATGAGCCTGATGAGCAGGGGTAATAATATAATGCGCCTTGAGCATCAGTTTGGTGGATACGTGCGCTATATAAGTCCACATTATTATTATTATTATTATTATTATTATTATTATTATTATTATTATTATTATTATTATTATTATTATTATTATTATTATTATTATTATTATTATTATTATTATTATTATTATTATTATTATTATTATTATTATTATTATTATTATTATTATTATTATTATTATTATTATTATTATTATTATTATTATTATTATTATTATTATTATTATTATTATTATTATTATAAGTTTTGAGGCTTTGCATGGTGGAATATCGATATCGTTTCGGTTTGCGGTAACACCATGTGTTTATCTCAACTAACGTGAAGCTGAGATACAGGTTCTGAAAAGAACCGTATCGCACAACTCGTATCTCAACCTTCGTTAAGTGAGAAAGGTTCAAGGGAGAACCAATTTCGGGCAACTCGTTTTTCTCTACTGTCGCTAAGTGAGAAATATGGTTCAGGGAGAACCACGGGGACTTCACGGGTTAATATGGTTCAGGGAGAACCATAGGGACTTCACGGGTTATTCTCAACGTTTCGATTAGCCTGCTCTAATCTTCTTCAGGAGAATGAAGAGGTTTGCCGATGCAACTCCTTAAGTAGTATTTGCTGGGATTATGTGTAGAATGGGAAGTGTTCCGATTGGTGCTACTGTTGTGTGATGTGTTGTGATTGGTTGCCACCGTGGCATTGTTCTTGTTGTGTGTGTTTCCGCCTGCTGTGTGTGAGTTGCCTGCTCGCTGAGGCGTATCAGTTGACAGTGGGGTGTGGGTGTTGGTGGATGGTAGGATTGAATGCCAAATGTTGCTGATGAAATAGCCGATGTCCTGGGGGACAGTGTCATGTTTATGAATCTCAATAGCCTCTCTGATACGACGGGTGTACCAGTGCTTTTCCGGGGGCTATGATCTTTGCATTCTGCCAGTCAATGATATGGTCCAAATCGGTGGAGTGTTTGATGATCGCAGATTTGTCACATTCCCCTCTGCGGCCGTGGGCCTTGTGTTCCTTGAGCCTGGTCGTAAGGTCTCTGCCGGTCTCGCCAATGTACACTTTCCCACAAGTACAAGGAATTCGGTAGACCCCAGCTTGACGGCTGGGATCATGTCTGTCCTTGTGGGTGTGTAACTTCGTTTCCAACTTGTTTCGAGTCCGGTAGTAGACCTTAATGTCAGCTTCCCTCAGGATACGCTGAATCTTGTGGCCGATGTACGGTAGCACGGCAATGGGTTTTTCGGTTGCGTCAGAGGATCGTGGAGCGTTCCTATTCGGGAGGAACTTAAGCTTATCAGGTCTGTACCCATTGTCTCTTAACACGGCGTTAAGATGTTTCAACTCGGATGGCAAGTGCTCTTTATCACTGATAGTGTGTGCCCTTCGAAGTAGGGTGCGATTCACGGAGGATTTCACGGATGGTGGGTGGAACGACCGGGCATTTAGATAGCGGTCTGTGTGTGTGGGTTTTCTGTAAACCGAATGCCCAAGTGAGCCATCAACCCGTTTGGAAATGAATACATCAAGGAAAGGCAACGAGTCGGATGTCTCAGTTTCCATGGTGAATTGAATGCTCGGATGTTGCTGGTTGAGATGACCGAGGAAGTCACTCAGTTTGTCGGAACCGTGCTGCCAAATGATGAAAGTATCATCTACGTATCGAAGCCATAGTTTGGGTTTGTATCGTGCCGTCTCGAGTGCTTTCTGTTCGAAATCTTCCATGAAGATGTTTGCTAGGACCGGGGATATCGGGGATCCCATTGGAGTGCCCAAAGACTGTTGATAGTAAGTCTCTCTCCATTGGAAGTATGTGGATTTCACACATAATGAAAGTAGATCTACGATTTGATCTGGCGTTAGGCTGGTTCGTTCCGGGAGCGTGCTATCATGTTCGAGTATCGACTTGGTTACGAGGATAGCCTCGTCTGTCGGTACATTGGTGAATAATGACTTGACGTCAAAACTCACTAGCGTGTCGGAAGGCTGCAATATGGTTCCCTTTATGATGTTGATAAACCCTGCTGAATTGGGTACATGGTGGGGCGTCTTACCCACGAGTGGGTGTAAGAGCCTTGTCAAGTGTTGGGCGAGGTTATACGTGGGGGAACCTCGGGATGAGACAATCGGTCGGAGCGGTCTGTCTGGTTTATGAATCTTTGGTAGGCCAAAGAATCTTGGGCATTTCGAGCTGGACGGACGGAGGTGCCTGTATAGTGCTTTGGGTAAGGCTGTGCTCCGGAGAAAAAACGAGTTGCCCGAAATTGGTTCTCCCTTGAACCTTTCTCACTTAACGAAGGTTGAGATACGAGTTGTGCGATACGGTTCTTTTCAGAACCTGTATCTCAGCTTCACGTTAGTTGAGATAAACACATGGTGTTACCGCAAACCGAAACGATATTATTATTATTATTATTATTATTATTATTATTATTATTATTATTATTATTATGAGCTGGTCAGCAACATGTTCTTGCTGAGATCATAGTGAATATTTTTTGAGTATTTTTATTTCATTTTTTTCACTAGCCCATCGGACTACCTAAACTCCAGCAGCTGGTAGTCCCGCTGATAAAACCACTAGCCTCAGAGTAGCAAACTAGTGTTAATTCGGGGGTGGGGGGTAAATCTGGAAATCAGCGGAAGAATTGCATCCCCAATTATATAGCACATATGGTCCACTCCATACACAAATGAATGTTATTATGGTTATAACAGGATACCTAATATTATTGGAGCAGGATACCTAATATTATATAAAATAAATATGATTTTAATGTTTTATTTGGTACTGGTAATGTAGCCTACTGTTATAAATAAATACATTATATCCATGGTGTTATATCTCTGTAGAATATATAATACGGTTGCATTATTTGGAGCTGATAAGAGGATACCCAATATATAGACTAGATTTTTTTTAAGACTAGATAAAATAAATATAATTATTTTTTTTAGAATATATATAATTCGGTTGCACTTTTTGGTGCTGGTAACAGGATACCCAATATCTAGACTAGATAAAATAAACAGGATTTTTTTAAGAATATAGTTCGGTTGCACTATTCAGAGCTGGTAACAATATCTAGACTAGATAAAATAAATATGATTTTTGACTCTTTTATTTGGTACTGGTATTGTAGACTACTGTTATGAATAAATGCGGTCATCAAAATTGTTTATGGATCCATGGTGTTCTCTCTCTGTAGAATAGATAAATGCTCTTACCTTCTTCTCTGTAAGCCCCTCTGGGTGGACCGCCCCGCCCTCTTGACCCACCACCTCGACCAAAACCTGGACAGAAAAAAAATTCAGAAATTTGTTTGCACATAACATCCTCTCAGCTAACTCCTCAATAGACCAAATCGAGCCTGTCAATCAAATGGCACAGATTAACCAACAGGATTATGTCTTTCCATCACAATTATTACTAGCTGAAGTATATTACCTACATGAATCCGAGTAAACTTACCTAAAGATTTGCGGCGGCACCATGTAATTAATCTCTTGAGAGATGTAATAGTTCTCCTGAAGACGACCAGAGTATGCTGATCGAACTGTTGAGTTTCTCACCAACGGTTCTTCTCAGAACCACCAACTATTACATCTCCTAAGAGGTTAACTACATGGTGCTACCACAAACCTTACTTCTACTGTACTTCCACCATGGAAAGCTTCAAATCCTACCTAAACTCTCCTAGAATATTCCATATTGACAAAATAAAAGATTTTTTTTTAAAGTTCTGAATAATCAAAAACTCCATAAGGGGGAAACTGATTACATGTTGGTACACTCATACAAAAATTTGAGAAAATACTTGTTAAAAAAATAATTTCTACATGTTGAACAATTTTTTTTTTCAATCTTGTAAGATGCACAATGTTGACATGCAACTGACTCTTTACAAAATTTCAGAACTATTATGTTCAGTATTTCTGTTGTAACAAGAAACTGGGCATCACCACTCAAGAATAATATAAACCAGTGGCTAGATTTGCTGGATTTTAACAAATTCTTGACTGTATAGCCCAGCCAGTGATACTTCAAATGAGGCTGGGTGTACCAATTCTTTCAAGGTTTAAAAGGTTGGATAGCTGTGGTACTGCATGGTGATAGAAGATGACAAACTGGGCAAGGTACCAAGCACAGGAGATTAAGGGATAGAGATAAGGCTAAAAAGAATGGTTTAATCAAATTAGCCAAGGGCATGGCCAGTGGAAGTTGTCTTTGAAGCTTCCATGATGGCAAACATTTCAAACTAGCCACATTCCTGATTGTCTTCAATCCATATAAAAGATCAATAATAAACCACCGCCCTCCCCCCTATTAAAAAGGGACCTTGGCCAATCTCGCCCACAAAACCACTTGGTCATTCTCCCAGTATTATCGTGAGACTCACCTGGAAAGCAGTGATGAAGCTACAGTCCTCAAAAACCTTCCATTGTTAACTCCCTAATCGATTGACAAACAAGTGTTCCTGTGGGGCTTAGACCTTTTGAATTGCCAATTTAGCCTTTCCATTGTGTGGACAGATTAACGTTGGGCCAGCCACGCCCAAGCCAGACAAAGCGGTTGCATCAAACTAGTGTGGCCGGCTTCTATTAAGGTAGCTCTAAAGGTCTTGGAGTAAAAATAGTGAGGGCGAGAATTTTTGAGGGTGAGAGTTTAGATTGTTCCGGGTGGAGTTACTGGGCGAGACTGGCTAAGGTCCCTAACAACAAGTACATACCTCCTCTTCCACCATCTTTAGGTTTCTTTCCATCAGCAATGTCTACTTTGAGCGGTTTGTTTTCAAACAACTTCATTGGGAGAAAAACAAAACATTAAAAAATAATTTGCACAAGGACAAGGATAGCCACCATTGACAGATGGGTCATTATACATAATGCACATTTTATACTGCAAATACATCACCATGTACCTGCAGACACACATAAACTTTGATTTCTTCTATTTCTAAGGAATTTTTCTTGACATGGAAACGAATGCTAGCTTATACGATGTAAGGCTTTGCATGGTGGAGTATTTATATCTTTTCGGTTTGCGGTAACACCATGTGTTTATCTCAACTATCGCTAGGTGAAAATGTGGTTCAGAGAGAACCATCTGGGGACTTCACAGGGTCTTCTCTACGTTTCAATTAACGTGCTCTAATCTGATCATGACGATGATTCGAGCACGCTAATCGAAACATAGAGAAGACCATGTGAAGTACCCATGGTTCTCCCTGAACCAGATTCTCACTTAGCGATAGTTGAGAAACGAGTTGACTGATATTGGTTCTCCCCTGAACCATAATCTGTTAGCAACAGTTCAGATACAAGTTGTGCGATAAAGGTTCTTTTCAGAACCTGTACGTCACTTAGTGATAGTTGTGATAAACACATGGTGTTACTGCAAACCAAAAGGATATGAATGCTAGCTTATCTTCATCGTTGGGAATATTTCCTTTGTTTGTCTTTGTTATGAATGGTCATGTGATGTTTAACCCTCCTACTTCTGGTGCCTTTTTCATACAAGTTGATCCACCATTTGAAACCATTTGCTTTTGTGGTTTTGAATGGTGAAATAACTGTGTACAGTATTCATTCCCAAATGGTTTGGAATGGTAGGTCAGCTAATACAAAAGACCCTAGTGCCATTTTTAAGTGGTAGATCAATTACTTGTACACTGGCCACCATGTGTTAAAACTCCATAGGGTACTGAGATGATGGATAGTCCACTTTATCTACATAATGCAGGTTTTGTTTTTCGGCTATGTGAAACCACACCAAGGTGTAATGTATCCACCATTTAAAACCATTTGAATGATAAGCCACTGTGAAGTACATTCACCATTTGAATCCATTCGGCTATGGAAACACACCAAGGTGTATAACAACCATTCAAAACCATTTGAATGGATATGAATGGTAGTTAAGCTTGCTACCAACACTGTTCAAATGGTATCACCAGGTGTGTACAAAACCAATGGGCATTTTGGTAAGTGGAAATTTTGAATGGTTTCAAATGGTCAAACAGTAGGAGGGTTAAAAGGCACTGTTTATGAATGGCGATAGGTCAGTTAAGACCAGTGCTTGTCATATGACGCATCTAAGTGCTTCTTGAAATTGGACGCAGGACTTTAACCCTTCTGTGACTGAGGGTCAAAAATCAGTTAAAATGTTGATATACTTGCCAAGGTATATCTCGTGCACTTAAAAGTCAAACACTGTCAAACCTTACGTGTAGTAAGTACATTTACAGGTCAAAATGAGTCGACCGTTTTTGACTGGTAAAAGCATTGTCTGGTATTGTTCAGGGTGGTCAAAATGACAGTAAAAACCAGTCAAAAATGCCCCTGTGTGCACATTTGGGGTCAACAGTCAAAACAGGCAGTTGAGTGGTTTTGACCTCTAAAGCAACTTCCCACTAAAGTGCAGCAATAGTAGGAGGGTAATATTGAAATTGCAAGACTCACCAGAATGTTTTTGTAAATTGTTGAAATATTGAAGAACGTAAACCAGATGTAGAGTAGAACATTGCTTTACTGAACACTTGTATTACAAACATTTGTTGATACAGAACATAACCCTTGGCTCCTAAGCAAGTTGCAGCCAAGAATCATGGTAATGAACAACCACCTTAGGCCCCCTAAAAAGTCTCCAGTTTCCGGACAACCAGTTACTCACTTACTGCTAGCCAAACTGCAAATGTTACTGATCCAGAACTAACGTTACTTGTCCTCAAACAACTCGGGCTCAGCCCTAAGGACTGTCACATATATATTTTCCAAATAAAAAGTGGAAAACCTCCAACCAAGCATGCCAAGACTGAGTGGGCATGCCTGTGTTAAGTTCTTGATTCTCACATATGTATGTATGCACATTTTGCCTAAGTACACTAGGGTTAAAACTGGATATCAAAATCACATTTTAAAATAGTATTTATGCTTGTATTACAAGGACTTCATAATGCTTAAATCATATTTTTATTTTGCAGATTTATAACTCACCAGATAGACTAACTAGATACTGTAGCTTAGTGTGTGAACAGATGTCACAAGATGCCACGCTATGCACAGCTTGTTATTGGCCCTGCAGGGAGTGGAAAGGTCAATTCAGTTCTACCACTTTATAAATATTATCAGAGTTTAACATTTGTAAAGGGATTCTAGTATTGAAACAGAAGAAGCACAATTGTGTCACTGTGAATGACACTTTGTCTGTATCACAGAGCAAAATCAGGCCTGGAATTTCATTCTTATGAAGGACACTTCTATTAGAGTATCAGAATGTCTATTTTCAGGGGTCGAAATTAGCTTGAATTTTATGGTAGCCCACAGGACTAGCTATGTCAAAATTGTACTAGTCCTTCTCATTTTTTTAGTAGTCTTGAAAATAAGGTGAATATATATACAAGAAAAAGAAATGCTCACCAGCTCACGGCTGGTGAGCAACATGTTCTTCTTGATGAGATAATGCTGAGATCATACGGAATGTTTTTTTGCGTATTGTTATTTCATTTTTTTTTCACTAGCCCATTGGACTACCCGAACCACAGAAGCTAGTAGTCCCACTACTAAAACCACTAGCCTCAGACTAGTGGACAAGTGTTAATTTCGACCCATGATTTTGAAGGGGCACCAAGGCCAAGACCAGGGCAACAGAGGTCATGGCCTCTGTGACTTCAGTGGTATTCCAGGCCTGCAAAATGCAACTCAGAATTCACAATTTGCTAATCATAATTTAAGATTTGCTTTTTACATACACAAAAAGATATTTCTGCCTAAAACTTTGCTATTAACATTTCATGAAATGTTCTTGCATATGTTTGTTTTAATTGTTATCAGTCTTACCAGTGTCAGTGATGATAACAAGATGAAGCCAAATTATGGACAGTAAATAAGTCATATTGGAAAGAATGTCGTATCCGACCGCCACTTTTTAACTTTGCGAGCCACCGATTTAAAATATTTACGCGGTTGCACGAAGGTGCTCACGCGGTAGGCGTTTTATGTTGGGGTGTAAGTAACTGTGTTTGGGGGCACAAATCTTTTTCTAATGGTCTGAACAGATGAATCTAAGTTCACTGGACACACACACCAAAGATTTTAACATTCTGGCAATTGACACATTGGTTCACCACTGATTTGCCAAAAATAGTACATGTCGAAATCATGCCCCCAGCCCTATGGCAACTGCCATCCCCAAACCACTCAGCAGGTATCTATTTACTGTTTGATTACTGCACACAGCTGTTTACAACACTATCAGTCCCCCCCCCCCTCCCCCACCCCCCCCCCCCCAAACCAGCACACCCACACCCACATCCAATACAATCCATACACCAAACAGCCATAGACAGACAGGTTTTCTTTTGAAGTACATGTACATGTACAGCATTGCAACCATGTAAACATTGAAATTGGTATTGCACTGCAATACAAGCACTGACACATGAAACAGCCACAGGGTAAAAAATAAACAGAAACCAGGTCACCTATAATGACCCTGAGGGTATTTCTGGGTAAGGATTGTAAACAAACAGCTGTGGTTTCCATTCAAGATGGCAGACAGCTTGTTGATACAGAGGCGGCAAGTTTGCTACAAGGGGATTAGCTTTTTGTGCACAATTCAATGGTGCTTGGCTGAGACCCACATTTGTAACAATTGGCCTACCCAGTGAATGAGCCCCTAGGGCAAAATCGGTTCAGCCACTCTTTTAAGGACTGTTCAGGGTTGGATGAAAAATAATTTCAGCGAAATTTAATAAAAAATGTTGTTGTAATTAACAAAAATATTAATTATTGCCTACGGCGTGAGTACCTTCGTTTCCCCCAGGGTTAAGGGCTTTTTTGGAATTTTTTTTGCAACCACTAACCAGTTAAAAAATTATTCTATCAATTTTTTGGTGGTACAGAAAGCAAAAACTATCTTTAAAATCCACTTTTATGATGGTTTTCGGACTTTATTTCCCTTCTAAAAAAATCTTCCCCTTCAGAAAATAGAAGGATCCTATTATAGTTGCCACTGCGCATGTAAATGACTGTTGGTCACTTATGGGGGAGTTGACATGACTGAGGAAGTCATCGTATACCAAAAATGCCTGATTTTTCATGAAATAAATATCCTGGAATAATTTGAAGTATGTCCATCATCATCCATATGTTCTCCACCTTACTAGGTAGGTAAGATTACTTTATTGGTTATATTGAATGAGAAAAAGTGGTGGTCGGATGCGACATTCTACCCGTTATGTTTTTAAAATTTGTTATTACAGTCAATTTACTGTAGCAACATGTTGCGTCACTGCGAGAACATCCATCGAGCAGCACACGTTGTGAACCTTGACCCTGCAGCCGAGTATTTTGACTATCAGCCAATTGCAGGTATGATAAAATAATACACTGAAACAGCAGAAAGAGACACACTAGGCACGGAAATTTAAAAAAAAAATCAAAAGTTAAGTAATGGACGGACTCAAAAGCAAAACCTAGCACCATTGTTAACCCTCCTACTGTAGCTGCACTTTAGTGGGAAGTTGCTATAGAGGTCAAAATCAGTCAACTGCTTGTTTTGACTGTTGACCCAAATGTGCACACAGGGGCATTTTTGACTGGTTTTTACTGTCATTTTGACCACCCTGAACAATACTAGACATGCTAGACAATGCTTTTACCAGTCAAAACGGTCAACTCATTTTGATCCGTAAATTACTATAACATAATGTTTGACAGTGTTTGACCCTTGTAGTAGTAGGAGGGTTAATAAGCTATTTGCAACTTTCATTGGATTATTGTCTGCATAGTATTAGCCAGAGGGGTGTCTGGGTGTCTTTTGGACACCCGACTTCATCTGTCATTTACATGCAAAAGTATTGTAAGTGAACAATTTGGACACCCGGTTTTGAAATTTCCAGCATATTTGGACACCCTATTTCTAAATCCTGGCTAACACCTTGGTTGTCTGGTACAATGACTTAAATTTCCCAGACTTAACACACGTGTTGCTATACAATGTGATTCAGGGGAACCTCTCTTGCATAGTCCAATAGCAATACACAGTTGATAGAAACGATACCTGAACAACCTGAGCTGAAGGTTACTATGCAAAATATTATCCCATCCTCACTAAGGCTGTGCCGAGTATCCCGGTACCCGGATACCCGACCGAAACTGTCATTACCCGGTTCCATTTTTCGGTTCCAGTTACCCGTAAATGACTTTTGAAAATTCTGACTGGACATTTAAACCACTCAAATGGAAGTCTCTGATTTTTTGTTAACAAAATGTGTGGAGAATGGGGATGCTACAAGTCGTTTTTAACCCTAACTCCCTAAGCATTGTTACTGAACAATAAAAATCCTTCAAAATTCTCCAACTGCTTTTGTTGTCGAGGGAGTTAGGGTTAATATAGAGGGCGGGAAATTATTACAGTCCACATTTATTATGACTCTAATAAAACAAGAGAAACTTGTGTTCATAGTGGTGAATTTATACATTCGGGAGTATTTATGTGGTTTTTTCGGGTACCCGGGTTTTCAAAGATTTCCAATTTCAGGTATCCGGTTCCCGAAATAATAGAAAATGCACAGCCTTAATCCCCACCCTGAAATCATGTGATATAGCAACAGGAATGTTGGCCGATTTTTGAGTATGAGGGAAATATATACATTTTTTCTATTCACTTTTATCAAATTAATGATGTATTATCTAAAACCTTACTCGGAGTAAAGTTTAAGTACAAGTATCAATCATCTTGTGGTGCAAGGATTTCAGAGATGCCAACATTTACGATTTGGGTGTAATTTTTACGATTTATTGAGTCCAATTACGATTGTACGATCCTTGTATCAATTTTTACGATTTATAAAAATGTAAAGCCTCGAGTGTGAGGTTTGAAAAGAGGGTAATTTGGGTATTTTCGTGTCCGAGGCGGATGCAACGTGGCGAATTACTCTTTTTCAATTTGTAATGTTGGCATCTCTGGGATTTATTCCTTTTGTTTGTAACTTTATTTCCATTTTCTGATATTCTGTTTACATTTTCTTCTTTAGATATAAAGGAGTTGATTGAAGTCGATGATGTCATGGAGGATGATACTCTAAGGTTCGGGCCAAATGGTGGATTGGTGTACTGTATGGAGTAAGTGTTAAAACTCCATTTGTTATCTGTCCTCATTCTTGTATATGAGAGCCCTCGGGTGTTTAACCTACAAAACATACTGTCTACACAATCTGTTTAGTTAGGCTATGTCCGAATTAAGCATTTTTTTTGTTACGGCTATGGCTATTGGCTGCAGCAGCAATGCTGAAGTATAGGGAAGAAACAGTGATCTAGCTATAGTCGTAGCCAAAGCCGTCATTTCCTTTTTTATGACCCTTGTACAATTTCCAAATGGAAGGTCCAACAATGAACAAATTATTATCTAAAAACTTAGTTGAGACAACAGTCTGAAATGCTTTTTATTTCTGGGAAAAATAGGAATTTTTATGTTTTTTTTCTTCAAAAGTTTCATAAGATTTACTTTTTTTTAACACTCCTACTATAGCTGCACTTTAGTGGGAAGTTGTTATAGAGGTCAAAATCAGTCAACTGCCGATGTTGACTGTTGACCCAATTTTTGACTGGTTTTTACTGTTATTTTGACCACCCTGAACAATACCAGACAATGCTTTTACCAGTCAAAAACGGTCAACAAAAGACAGGGGAGGTGTCAATCAAGTCTGCGTTAACAGTAAGAGCTATTTGAGATCTATTCATTAGTAAAGGGTCTTTTGTGCTCAGCTAGGGGATTATATAGGCCAGTAGACCTGGGCAAAGCCTGGGCCTGGCTGGGCTTCTCAAAGGCTTGGCTGGACCATGACTTTGGCCCTACTCCCTTAGACAAAATTAGGAAATATTGATACATTCAGTAATTTTTTAAACTGTTATTTTTTTGAATTACTAAATTCTTTATCAAATAAGAAAACTATACAAAATTGTATAACTCTTTTAACCAGTAACATTTGTTCTGAATTTGTTCTTTATGCACATACAGGTATTTTGCACAGAACTTTGACTGGCTGAAAGAACAGATAGGAGATATTGAAGATGATTATCTCATATTTGATTGTCCAGGTTTGAAACTTATATATCTGATTTTAATTCCTACATGTATAATAGAGCATCAGCCTTATTTTGGGTTATTTATAACCTTATAAGAAACTTAATTAAGAATGTAATTTCATATTAAAAATCAAAATTATAAAAGAATACCCCATAGGGATTAAGCTTATTACTCAATTGATTTATTTGCGCACTGTCTGTGACAAATAGTGATTATTGTGTAGTTTAACCCTCCTATTCTAGCTGAACTTTAGTGGCAAGTAGCTTTCGAGGTCAAAATCAGTCAACTGACTGTTTTGACTATTGACCCAGATGTGCACACAGGGGCATTTTTGACTGGTTTTTACTGTCATTTTGACCACCCTCAACAATACCAGACAATGCTTTTACCAGTCAAAAACGGTCGACTCATTTTGACCTGTAATTGTACTTACTACATGTAAGGTTTGGCAGTGTTTGACTTTTAAGTGCACTAGATATACCTTGGCAAGTATATCAACATTTTGACTGATTTTGACCCTTGCAGTAGCAGGAGGGTTAAAGAATTATTCCCTTCATATTCAAAATTGTAAATAGTGTAAATATTATAATATAATGTTCATAGAAGTATAAGAATTGTGTCCATGTTTCCCCTCATTTGTGTTTGTGTTTGTAAGTGATTTTATTAGACCGGGCTCACCAAGTTCAGTGGTGAAATGTATCATTAAGACCTCATATTAGCGGCTATACTATTAAATATTTGTAAAGATGCCAAAATGAACCTTTTTGTAACAAGCACCTATATGCAGTTGTAACCTCCAGTTCTTTTCAGAACTAGTCACTACTCAATAGAGAATTTCACATGGTGTCACCGCAATTAGTCTTACTTATATGAAGTTTGTTATTACCCGAGATGATTGAAATATGTTATTGAAGATCTCTTCCATCTATTCTTATTTGAAGATAACAATGCAAATGATAAAAAATTAAAAAAATGACAACCAGCAAACTTTGCAGATATGAGTAGAATAGGCTTGGGCGATGCTGGGTTGGATAGATTCAAATTTATCGCAATGTGAGAATTGGAACTGCTATTCCACTTTAAAATAAAAAGAAGTATTTGGTAAACAACTTTGACTAAATTCCTGGCAGGAAATTCAACAGAGCACTGTCATACACTGGCACTACTAGATTTATATAAAAAAGTTATTCAATGGTCATTTTGTGCACTAATTGTTGAATCAATTCAAAATGAAATCGCGATTTCATTGTGGCGTTGTTCCCAGACTCCAACATTTCTGGAATCATTCAAGCTAATTTGAGTTGAAGTTTCATTTCAGTCACTGTCTTTTTCCCTCTGTCACCAATTAGGACAAATAGAGCTGTATACCCACATACCTGTCATGAAGCAGTTTGTTGAAACCTTACAAAGCTGGGATTTCAGAATCTGCGCCGTGTTTCTTATAGATTCCCAGTTCATGGTCGACACAGCCAAGTTCTTCTCAGGTAATTGTATTTTACGAATGGAGAATTAGCCGTTGCAAACTGCTTACCAACCTAAAGGACCTTAATCTCCTTTTGTCCTATCCCAGGACCAGTTCCTTCTTTTGTGTTCATTTCATACCTGACTAACTTCCTCTCTTACAATATGTTCTTATGTATGTACCTTGTTTTCTCCTGTCTAGCTTTGCCTTTGAGAAAGAACCTGCTAGGTTCGAAACGCAAGGCCGGTAACATTGATTTTGAAATTCTATTTCATTAAAAATAATCCCTCTTATTTTTATTTTTATTTTATTATACTTTTTCACTTGCACAAAACAGTACAAAAGCAACACTAAAATATAAAGTAAAAATATATATATTTATAACAAAATATTACATAAATTATAATTTAGAAAAAAAATGTAAATAAATATAATGTTGCAAAGTGAGTGAAGGTGGTATAGCTATCCCAGCTTCTAGCGGCATCCCAGCGCCTCATGTTTATGAACTGCTTGCTGGTCTTATCAAAGGGTATGAGGAAAGTTTTTCTCCATGAAAATGTTGGTTTTTGACAGTTCTTTTATGGAAAAGTTTGTTTATTGGATTGCAATATTTTCCCCAGGGCCGATACCAATTTTGGGATCAATTCAAAAAAGGTAACAGGGAAGAGGTTGACCAACGATCAAAAGGGTTTTGGACAAACTACTTTTTTACAATATTTTACCTTGGGTTTAGATTTAAAAAAAAAAAACTTATGTTTAGTTTCCTTAAATGACATAATCTCTCTAAGAAATTAGGGAAGGTCCATTATCGATATTTTGGTTAGAGCCCTTCTTTAACCCTCCTGTGACTGCAACGGTCAAAATCAGTCAAAATGTTGATGTACTTACCAAGGTATATCTAATGCACTGAAAAGTCGAACACTGTCAAACCTTATGTGTAGTAAGTACATTACAGGTCAAAATGAGTCAACCGTTTTTGACTGGAAAACACATTCTCTGGTATTGTTCAGGGTGGTCAAAACGACAGTCAAAACCAGTCGAGTTCACATTTGGGTCAACAGTCAAAACAGTCGGTTGACTGATTTTGGCCACTATAGCTGCTTGCCACTCAAGTTCAGTATAGTAGGAGCAATCTTGGGCAAGCTCAGTGGCCGAGAGGTTAAGACGTCTGCACTAGTATGCAGGAGGTCGTGGGTTCGAATCCCGCCCGAGTCGCCTGTGAAGTTTTTTTCACAGACTTGGAAAGCACTGAGTATACAGTGCTATATACACACATCGGCGTAGGACAAAAATTGAATCAATTGTTTAATACCCGACGCAAGAATTTCATCAACATATAAAGTAGGAGGGTTAAAGGATAATGACAATAAAGATGAACCATTCTTTCTGATAGGAATAATGGCAGCTCTGTCTACAATGGTAAATCTTGAGGTTCCACACATTAATGTTATGTCTAAGATGGATCTGCTGAGCAAGAAGGCAGAGAAGGAGGTGGAAAAGTGAGTCAAATACCACGATGCTCGAGAATGTCAATAGGCCCTCAAGCAGGAAACCTACATGTATCTTGTCTTAAAACTTGTAGCTTTGCATGGTGAGGAGGATAAGTAAGACTAATTGACACCATGTGAAATTCTCAATTGAGTAGTAATTAATTCTGAAAAGAACTGGAGGTACAACTCGGAGTTGGTGAACTGGAGGTACAACTCAGAGTTGTACCTCCAGTTCTTTTCAGAACTAATTACTACTCAATTGAGAATTTCACATGGTCTCACTGCAATTAGTCTTACGTATCTTGTCTTATAGGTCCTCAAGCAGGAAACCTACATGTATTTTGTCTTCATCAATGAATATTAACAGACACATGTTGACTTTTGTGAACGTGCCATGTATTTTAATATCGTGTGTCGTTTTTACATGTCATTTTGGATCTGGATAATAATGTACAATCGCCTGCAAAGGCTATCACGTACAGGTGTGCGTGTGCATGGGCTGTACAGCAATATTACAAAAGTGCGCCCCCCCCCCCCCCCCCCCTAGTTAGTCTGGACCTGGAGAATACATCGATTTGAGGGCTTAAAACCAGAACTGGATATGTCCACTTTTGCCTAAAATGTGTTATGTGGTGTTTCTGAATGTTTCAGAAAGATTCAAACTTTTAAACTCATTTTTTTCAAAAAACCGATTTTGGACATAACCAGTTCTGGTTTGAAGCCCTCGACATATTACATGTGGTTTTACGTATTACGTTTTTATAACAAATATGCATAACCGAAAGCACGCGCTTGGGCATTTTCCTTTGTTTGTCTTAGATTTGGGTGGTCATGTTATGTGAAATTGGCGCTTTGATTGGCCATCTTTTATGAATGGGGATCGGTCAATTTACCTAAGCAGATATGTCAAGAGGTTTGCGCACCCGTCTGCAAGTAAACCTCTAAAAAACGGGATCAGTATGTTTCTGTGCACTCAGATCTCATCACATAGAGTTCTTGCTTGCCAATGACAGCTATAAAATATCTATTCCAAGGCGGCTCATACATGTTTTGAATTTTGAGCTTTTTTCCCACCAGATTCCTAGACCCTGATCCGCAATTACTGCTCTCTGAAGCCAACAATTTCTCACCCAAGTTTGAAAAACTGAACAATGGATTTGCAAACTTGGTATGTATTAAAAGTAGAACTGTTCTCTTTTTGTAGTCGAGTAGTCTTTCCAAAATTTGATTTTGGAAATGATTTTCTAGGGAAGATACCATCATCAGCTTAACACCATTACAATTCAACCATTTGGTAAATTTTGCATTTCCAAATCTACACCTTACCTTTGTTTCATCAACATTTTCCAAATTTAAACTAATACATCATTCCTCTTGACAACCACAGATTGAAGATTACAGTCTTGTTCGCTTCATCCCGCTGAACCCTACCGACGAGGAATCAATCGGAGATCTTCTACTCAGCATCGACACCACGTTACAGTTTGACGAAGACCAGGACGTGCGGATACCAAGAGATGTAGATGAGGATGATGATGATGGTGACAGGGAAGCCTGAAGATGTTTGCTTTAGGAGAGGACAGTACCAAAGACTGAGATCAAGGACTAAGGCTTGTGCTCAATGCCGGAAAGCAAACCGAGCATTTATTGAAGATGAGAATGCTGTCCCCTAGCTGTTGTCATTCGAGTATGGTATTGAGAGTTGGAGGATTAGAATACATAGACTATTTCAAACACAAATGTTTTCATCCGAAGCCAAAACAACATTACTTGTATCAAACTGTTTAAGTCAATTGACTGAGTAATTGAAAGCAGTGTGCATGGACTACATGTAATGTCCATAGAACAGGAAACTGACTCAAGGAAACACAAACTGACCGTAAAATTTTGTGCTGTAAATCGAGAGGTTAAGACGTAAGCAGGAGGTCGTGGGTTCGAATCCCGCCAGAGTCGCCTGTAAAGTTTTTTCAACAGGCACTCGGAAAGCACTGAGTATAGAGTGCTATACACACGTCGGGGCAGGGCAAAATTAAATCAATTGTTTATCAACCGATGCAAGAATTTCATCAACTTAACATCAGAGATTGTTCGTTGATGTGGCAAAACCTCACTCTGGCATTTATCTTGTTGAAAAACAATGGCGAAAACGCCCTTTAGATTGGGTTACGCGATTAACATGCAAATAAGGCTTGTGAAGATTACCGAGAGCTTGGTGAAATGGTCTAAAGAACAGTGATGGAGTCATTCATGAGTTTTTCCCCCTATGATATCATTCCAATATGACTCTTCCGTTTTTTAAAAACGCGTCATTCCGTACCAACTCACCTGGGGGTTGACACTGACCGTCTCAGATTTTGTTGATATTTTTTCAACAATCTTATGGGTATGTAATGCACACCCACAAAATTTTGGCTCCCAAATCCTTGTCGTTTTTAAGATATGACCCCTTGAACAATTTAGCCCCGCCCCCTTTTTCACCCCCTATATTGGGTCGGTGAGTTTATGGCAATTTCAGGGGCCGATATCTCAAAATCCAGAAATGATATTCCCCTGAAAATTGATATTTATGATGACTGGCACCCATATTATCAGAATCTTTTGTCAAAAGTGGTATATATCATTTACTTTTTATGTTACAGGTCCTCAAAACCTACATTTGTACTGACATGAGGGACTTCTTGTCATTCTTGGCCCTCCCTTGTGCCCACATGAAATGTCAGTTTGCTTTAATATTATACATGGGTAATGTCTAGGTACATATGATAGTTGAGATAAACTCATGGTGTTACCGCAAACCGAAATGATATCGATATTCCACAGTGCAAAGCCTTGAATCTTATAAGGAAGGTTGTGGGTTCGAATCCAGCCCTAGTCGCCTGTGGATTCTTTCCACAGAAATAGTACATGTACACTTCAGATGAGCATAATAAAATCGTGCGAGGTGAATAAACAAAAAAATCAAAATACACTGCAAAAACTTCCTTAAGAATTGAGATAGGTTTAATACCAGCATCTTTACACCAAATTGAAAATGTATTCATTTTATGGATACCAGAGGGTTCAAAAATACACAACAGAAATCAAGAAGTTCTTCGTAAATCTGGAACAAATTTTATTGTACTGTATGACAGCAGCCCACTTTGTACATTGTGTTCTAATAAACTGGTCTCCTACAATTTATACTAATTTCATTTTATTTAAAGTGTTTTTTAATAACTGTTTTTCAATTTGTTTTGAGAGAATATTTACTTAACACGGTCAGCTATTTTCTAATTTTTGCTACTACTTTATATGCAAAATAATATCCCCTTTAGCCTACTAAATGGGTTGCAGATATGTCAATTTATAACAGATAAAAATGCATAGCTTCCACTATTCTGATATTTTCCTATATTTTTTGTTTATAAAAGAATAGAAAATATAGGAGAACATTAGATTCAGTAAAAGCGGGCATTCAAATCAATCAGTTTAAAAGTACACTAAATTTGTAACTATTTATAATTAATTCTAAATCCATTGAATGTTTTAACTATAAAATAATGAAAGCAACATCCTGATCTTTGTCTGAGACAGAATGACAAACAAGCAATGTTGAGCGTAGGTTTAGCCTGATTAAAATCATACAAAACTATCATTATAAGTAAGTGGAGCTCGGCGGAGTCACTGACGATCATGCACTCTGTTTGAAATGTAAAAAAATATATATATATATATTTTTGACTTAAATCCACGCGTGCTTCAGTTAAATGCTTTCTAATGGGATCGGGGAGAACCACCCTAAAAACTTTACATACACAGTGTTTGAAATGCCACTTAAAATGACACAACAGATTTCACATTCTTTGGACCGAAACACGTCCTTTCAATTCATAAGGACAATCTTGGAGTAAACTACGTGGATTACTAGAATGGAAAATTGTTAACTGTAAAACAGTCTCTGTGACACTTACATGAATAATGTATATGACATAAAACACAATAAAGGGGGCCACTTTGCATCTGTCACGTTAGCAGTTTTTCCAATGGTTGTTATTTATTTTTAAGTACCTGAAACCGACCAAAAAGTGTTTCAACATGTGAATGTACATGCAGGCTTATACTAGAACTAATTTGAGTTATTTATTTTATTTTTTTATTTTTTTATTTATTTTTTTACCCTCAAATTTCCATAAAAATTGGACGGAAAAAGTTACCTCACTTTTCCGTCCATTTGTTGATGGAAATTTTAGGGTAATTAAAAAAATAATAGTAATAATGAACTCAAATTATCTTTAGGATAAGCATGCATGTCTATTCAAATGTTGAAATTCTTTTTGGGTGGTTTCAGATATAAAAAAAAAAATTACAACCATTAGAAAAACTGCTAACGTGACGGTAGGAAAGTGGCCCCCTTTATTGTGTTTTATGTCATATGTGTTAGACTTGACAGATAACAAGTACAAGCAATTGGATTTACAAAATGATGAATGTGAAACATCAAAGATAACATTGTGTACAGATACTCATTTTTCATAGGCCAACACTATTGTAAGAAGCTTCATTTAAAAAAAAAAAAAAAAAATGAAATACTTTCAGACGTTTCTCATGAATTTTTCTCAAAAAAACTAAAATTAATTTTAAAAAATAAATAAATAAATGCTTAATTCAAGAGGTATTCTAGTCTATAACGCAATAGAGAAATAAGCTGCAACTGAAACACGTTGATGATTAACCGAATATGATTAGAAAACATGCTGTTATTGTAATGCAACAAAGCACAATTTTATACTGTACATGCAATACTCTAATTTTGATGCACTCTGTGTAGCGACAGATATTTCAAGACACAAACAATGACTGCTTCAAAATTCATAATACAACCGAATATTGACTTAATTACGGGAAAGGTAACATGAATTGTTATTAGCCGGTAATTCCACACCGGTATCTCGCGAACAAAACAATGGAACAACTCGTCATGGGTTAAACTTATTAATTCACATGTCACATCTTGAAAGAGGAAAAAATGGCCTGCTTCGCCTCTCGGCTCTAAGGCTGAAAACAGGATCAACAAATCAGTTATCAGTTTACGGGTATAATTTACAGATGGTTTAAACAAAAACCCACATTGGTTTCAGTCAACGTTGTCTTGCCTCTCTTTCGTGGTCGGTTCCACTCGTGATTTGCCACTGCCAAAGATTGAACTTCGTTGTATATCCTGGGCCAGCTGGTTGACTGGGTCTTTCACCGAGCGTTTCAGTAGATTAAGCTTCGGCCGTCTGGCGATGTCCTCTGTTTTGTCAAAATGGGTGATAGACAAATTAAGCTTATGTAGAAAAGCAGCATAATAACATTTGATAATAATTTGGTGTCTCTTTGAGGCCTTGTTTGCTAAATAGACACCCTTATTTGTAATACACATGCAAAAGTATTCTAATCCTAACTCCCTAGGCCCATTTGCTTACACATAACCTGAATCCTCCAAAATCCTTCAGTAGTAAAGCAAGCACATGACATGTATGCACACATGTGTTTCTAATCTGTGATACATGTACATGGCCAGGGACCCTCCCTGCATGCATGGAGCAATAAACAGTGTCCACTGACCCAAGCACTGACCTTGCAATCACTACAACAAACATGGATGTACATGTACCATGGAAAGGCAAGTATGCCTAATAACCTCAATCCTTCACTTTGGCAAAGAGGGATTTGGGCTAAGTTAAATATTTGGACACCCCGTTTTTCAAAGAATACTAAATTTGGACGCCCTATTTTCAAATCCTGTTTTATACTCTGACTGCAATTTCAGTTTGGAGTTTTTTCTCCAGAAAATAATGAATGTATCTTAGTGCTATTCATTGTGCATGCGAGCATTTGATGTACAAATGCAGGCTGGCCTACTTCAAGTAGGTAATTTACTGATATACTTCTGGTATTTTTTCTATATGTGTAGCATATAACATTTCTTTTTAATGTCATTGGAAAATGAAATCCCTGAAGGTGTTTTCTGATGAAAAATAAACACTGCAAAAAGGTTACAAACCAAGTATTCAGTTTTGGTAATATGTCTGTTAATGCATCCATACTTTATAAGAATCAAGATATATGTAAACAAACCAACATGTGAAAGTTTCAGCTTATTCTAGTTGTGTCTGTTCAGCTTTGCACAGTGAAAAGGATAAGTAAAGACCGTTTGTGGTGACACCATGTGAAAATTCTCTTTTCTCCTGAAGACAATCAGAGCATGCTGATCGAAACATCGAGTTGTAACCACCAGTCCTTTTCAGAACTAATTACTACTCGGAAAAGAATGTTCACACGGTGTCACTGCAAACAGTCTTTACATGTGTCTATTCAGATTGTCAGGGATGATATTGTGAGAAAATGAAAAGATAGGAAAAACGTTTGCCATTATAATTAGGCATATACTAGCCTATAGCGGTTTACCTCTATAGCCATGTATAGCAAGGAAACTGTTTTCTATCTTGGTATTTACATATAAAATGATACACAAGGAAAGTTTCCATGGTCTGAAGTTAGTCGGAACCAGGTTTCATGGTAGGATTTTCAAAATCAAAAGGTGGGATTTCCTACAAAAGTCGGAAGAATATCATGCCTGGATTGTTCGTATTCATTCCAATGTGGAATTTCTGTTTTCAGATGACAGGAAATCCTTTAGGAAATCATTTCTTTAATTTTACTAAGTAGTATGTGTGGCGTAAATCTGCCACGTTTGGGGCGGCGCAGTCTGCAGTTTGTCTGCAGTGATTTTGTGCAGTTTGTAACGGCAAGAACCACATTGCACCACAGTGCAGTGGAGCAATGTGGAGGAGATTTGCACTTTGTGGAGGTGCGTGCACTTTGTGGTGGTGGAGCAGCATAATTTTTTTTTTTTTTCAATTTTTTTTCCTCTTCCATTTTTTTTATTTTTTTTATATTTTTTTTTTTATGACGTCATTTCGGCCAAGTAAAAAAAAAAAATTGTGTTACCACTGCACCACCACAAAGTGCACGCACCTCCACAAAGTGCAAATCTCCACCACATTGCTCCACTGCACTGTGGTGCAATGTGGTTCTTGCCGTTACAAACTGCACAAAATCTCTGCAGACAAACTGCAGACTGCGCCGCCCCAAACGTGGCAGATTTACGCCACACATGATTGGAAAAAATAATCATTTTTTATTTTATTTATTTTTTTGTCATGACGTCATCAGACATACAACGATACTGTACACAAAATACTGCACACAACTGCACACAAAATACTGCACACTACTCCCTCCACACAAACTGCACACAAAATTAAAGGTGGAGGTGTGCAGTTTGTGTGGTGGAGGGAGTAGTGCGCAAGCGCAGCATGCATATTGATGATTTCGGGTAAGTTGAGATGAATTTAAAGGTGGAGGTGTGCAGTTTGTGTGGTGGAGGGAGTAGTGCGCAAGCGCAGCATGCTGGAGGTGTGTAGTTTGTGTGGTGGAGGGAGTAGTGCGCAAGCGCAGCATGCATATTGATGATTTCGGGCAAGTTGAGACAGTCGTTTCTCACATCACCTCTCTTCATTCACATACACTGACTGGACTTGAGCAACACCCCTGTAATATCTTCACCAGTATGGCCACTATCTGTGCATTCTATCAGTACGTGAGAGATAATCGCTGCAGTTTGTGTGGTGGAGGGAGTAGTGCGCAAGCGCAGCATGCATATTGATGATTTCGGTGGTTTGATCTTTGTTGCATCGTTATTTTTCAACAACAATGAGACAACATCGTGCGTTATGCAATCACTTTTGCGTTGCTCATGTAAAGCATAGGACTGTGTAGATATCATCTGGCAGATAATCAGCAAAGATGGATAGCAGAAATGAATTTTTTTTTAGTCCCGATCCTACATCATCTGAACTAGATGAAATGAACGAATTGAATTGGCCATTTTCGAGTCAGGACCCAACGCTGTCGCAGCAAGAAGCTATGCAACGGATAGCCGATGACGAGTTGCTGAAAGATGAATACTGGCCCTTTTAACAGTCCACACCCTACCGCATCGCAGCAGGAGGCAGTCCAACAAATAGCAGATGAACTGTTAGGAGAAGACGCGAACTGTTCTTCTGATGAGGTAGGAAGATTTCATTTTCTTTTCTTTGTATTTTCTTGTAGATGAGACAACCTCATCACATAAAATCATTAACGTTAAAATTAGGTCTGACTACACGACATAGGATATTTTAGTATTAGTCTATTGTTGTTTTTAAATATTGATAAGAGGTGTGAGCATGGGTGGAGGCATGTTGATATCATTTGATACGATTAAAGGGGGTAGTGGGTATGGGTGGAGGCATGTTGATATCATTTGATACGCTTAAAGGGGGTAGGGTTACGCTATTTTTTGTCAAGAATGTAGGTATAGTCCGTCAAAAAATTTCACCAAATGAGGGCGCCCTTCCTTTTGCTATTTTGAATGCATAAGAGGTGGGGTTACGCTATTTATTTATTTAATATATTTATTTATTTATGTTATAAATATTATTTTTAAGGATGTAGGGGCGGTCTATTAAAAGGAATGGCTTTTACTGAAGTTTTAGGATGCCGGGAAAGATGTATATTATTGTGTATTGTATTGATTATTGTATTGTTTATTATTTCAATAGGAAGAGGAGAACAGTCCGTTTATATGGGCTGTCCGTCGTCCAAGTGATGCGTTCAGACAGTGCTATGAAGAACTGAGCGAGCCCGAACCAATGGTAAATTGTTTGATGATGATGATGATGATGATGATGATGATGATGATGATGATGATGATGATGATGATGATGATGATGATGATGATGATGATGATGATGATGATGATGATGATGATGATGATGATGATGATGATGATGATGATGATGATGATGATGATGATGATGATGATGATGATGATGATGATGATGATGATGATGATGATGATGATGATGATGATGCTGATGATGACGTACTAATGTTTATATTAATATATGCGTATTTTTATTTTATTTTATTTTTTTCATGTAAAGAGCATTGACGAAGATTCTCCTGAAGACGTACCAGCGTCTCCTCCCCGTGTAGCTGAAGATGTACCAGCGTCTCCTCCCCGTGTAGCTGAAGACGTACCAGCGTCTCCTCCCCGTGTGGCTGAAGACGTACCAGCGTCTCCTCCCCGTGTGGCTGAAGACGTACCAGCGTCTCCTTCCCGTGTGGCTGAAGAATTGGCAGCACGACCTCGAGTTCCAATGGTGAGTGGAACTGAGACGAATTTAAATTTTGAATGATCTTTTGTAAAACTTAAATTATCAAAAATGTTTTATACAAGGCCCGGTAGTATTTTTGACTATTTATTATTTTATTTTTTTTCTTGCAGAATGATGTTTCCACCAATAATCTTTTCCAGTGTTCACACTGTGAAAAACATTCACGCGCACAAACAGTCTAAAGCGGCATGAAAAGAAACACAAAAAACATCAAGCTTTGTCCTGTTCAACCTGTGAAAAATCCTTCAGTCGAATGGACAGTCTAAATAGACATAGGAAAAATCATCCATCATGTTCGTGCGACAAGAGAGGGCAATTAGTGAAGAATCGAATACCCAAGGTGAAGCGGCCCTCTTGCCCAGCCTGTGGGAAGTCGTTCACCAGAAGATCCACAATGAGGAAGCATCGTAACAAATACTGCCCCAGCATTAAAGATAAACTGGAGCGACCATCAACTATAGATGCACCTCTTCCAACACCAACGCCACATGTACCACCACCTGTGGAAGCCCCGTCGCCACCACCCGCAGAACCCCTATCCCCAAATCGCTCACAACAGCCCCCAGATCAACGGGATGACCTTCATGAGGACCCGAATTTGTATGATGAAGTGGTACTTGATGATGAGGAGGCTGCAGACATCCAGTTGCTAGTGCAGACCAACTGGTCATGCATACGAACTCATCATTCAACCGGCCGCTCAATTCAGGATATATACAATTTCCGAATGTTTGGCCTTCGTGGTTTCACCGTTGAAGATGCCCTTGCGGTTTTTTTTCAACGCCTCCGATGCCGGGTGAAGGTGAACCTCTCCTTCGGTGTTGTGTTGAGTCATACCGAGACGGGATCATTAAGGTACTTCCATGCAAGTCACAACAACGCCCGCCTTTTCCCGTCGCCTGCGTTTATATAATCCCAAGAGGATCTCGACCACCTAGTTAGGCAAGTCCAGGAAGCTGATGTGCTTCATTTTGGTATGCTGCAGCGACCGGACACGAAATGGACCGTTGCCCACGTCACCAACATGACGGTGTACGTCAACAAGCTTAGGGCATTTCCAATTGGTGCGCCAACAGAAGATCTTCCTGCCTTTGTCAAAAACAACGAAGGGCTTGTCAGCCTCGTGAGAAATTACAGAGGTGGTCAGCGGTTCAACGACAAGTATTGCTTTTTCCGATGCCTAGCGTTGCACCGAGGGACCAACATCCGAGCCTTGGAAAGGCCAACCCAAACCCTGATCGAAGAGTATAAGCGTGAGACAGGTAGGCGACATATTGCCGGGGTGACACTAGACGACCTATCTCAGCTGGAGAAAATATTCAAGGTCAACATACAAGTCTATTCACTCATCCCTGCGGAGATTGACGAGGAACAAGATGGAGATCCGGTCGGAGCAGAACAGCACGACGAACCACATCGCCATATCTTCGCAGAATTGGTAAGACGGAGTCACCATCGCTACAATAACACCCTGACCCTCAACTTATGTGGCCGACACTTTTCTTACGTCCGGGACCGGAAAAAGTACAGCCGGTGTTACACCTGCACAAAGTGTAACACTGCATTCACCCGGTCAAATGATCTGCATCGACACGAATTCACCTGCGATACGAATGTAAAGCACCAATTTCCCGGTGGTGCCTATCACATACCCCGCACTGTATTCGACAGGTTGGCCGAGGAAGGGATCGAGGTGAACAAAGATAATCGGTACTACCCATACCGCGCAACATTTGACTTTGAGAGCTACTTTCAGCCTGTACCCCGAGAAAACCAGCCCAAGGCAGACAAGCTGCACTGGGAACGTCAGCACGTACCTTTGAGCGTCAGTGTTGCAAGCAATGTCCTAGACTTCGAAGCTCCCCGATGCTTCGTGACACAAGGAAACTCCAATACCCTAGTTTCAGAGATGGTGGACTACCTCCAGCAGATCAGTGAGTCCGCCTACATATGCCTGCTGGAAATGTTTGAGGGGGTGTTCCAGGAAATCGACGACCTGATTCATAGTGAAAACGACGGACACACCATAGCAGAAAACGACCATGATGCGGAAGCTACAGAAGAAGCAACCCACAAGAAAACCCCCCTGGAAAAGCTGAAAGAAGAACTGGAGAGGTTTCTGATGGAATTGCCGGTTCTTGGCTTCAACTCAGGTTCTTACGATTTCAACCTCGTCAAACGATACTTGTACTCAGAGTTACAGCGCACGGATCCCATCGAATTCATTATCAAAAGGACAGGAACCTACATGGCCGTCAAGACCACAAGACTTAAATTCCTTGACATCACGAACTACTTGGCACCCGGCTGCAGCTACGCCAAATTCTTGAAGGCCTATGACTGCTGTGAAGAAAAAGGGTGTTTCCCATACGAGTGGATGGACGACCTAGACAAACTGAACGCCACAGAACTACCTCCTCACGGAGACTTTTACAGTAAACTTAAGAGCGGAAACATCAGCCAGGCCGACTACAATGCTTGTCGTCAAATATGGGAAGACCTTAAGATGAGCACCATAAGAGATTTTCTGGTATGGTACAACAATCGCGACGTTGTCCCATTTCTCGAGGCCATCCAGAAAATGTTCAATTTCTACCAAGACAAGGGAATGGACATGTTCAAATCAGCTATCTCCGTGCCAGGGCTTTCTCTACAGTACATGTTCCTGACGCTCCCACATGAAGTCTATTTTTCTCTCTTCGACGAGAAGAACAAGGATGTGTACTACACCCTAAAGAACAACATTGTGGGTGGTCCCTCCATTGTTTTTCACCGCTACCATGAGCGACAGAAGACTGTCATCCGCGGTGGACCCAAATTTTGCCAAAAGATTGTTGGGTTCGACGCCAACGCCCTGTACCTCTGGTCCCTGATGCAAGATATGCCATCTGGAGTATTCGTAAGAAGAAAATCCGGAAACGACTTCAAACCTCAAATCGGTCTGCGACGAGGAGTGATGGCAGCAGAGTGGTTGGAATGGGAGTCTCGAGTCCGGGGTGTGCACATCCGCCACGGATTTAACGACACCGAATACCGCATCGGCCCACGAAAAATTCCCGTAGACGGGTACAACATAGAGTCACAAACAGTCTTCCAGTTCCATGGTTGTTTTTGGCATGGGCATCGCTGTCCCCTCAACACGAAAGACTTCAATCTGGTCAGACAGATGCCAAACAAAGATCTTCTGGCCCAGACAAAGGAGACTTCCGCCTACATAATTAGCCAAGGCTATCATCTGGTTGAAATGTGGGAGTGTGATTGGTATGAAGCATAAAAGAGGAATCCTGCCCTGCCGGCGTACCTAGCATCCGTACGCCTACCCCACCATCGCCAGAAGACCATGACACAAGACGAGATAGCAAAGGCCGTTCTTGATCAGTCGATGTTCGGACTTGTAGAATGTGACATTCGGGTACCGCCCCATTTGGAGGAGCACTTCAGCGACATGCCGCCTATCTTCAAGAACATTAATATAAGCCGAGATGACATCGGTGAACACATGCGGGAATTTGCCGAACGAGAGGATCTGATGAAAACTCCTCGTCGAAGCCTGATTGGGAGCATGTTTGGCTCCCGAATCATGCTTGCTACACCTCTTCTGAGATGGTACCTTCAGCATGGTTTAATACTCGACCATGTGTACGAGGTCATCGAGTATCGCCCCAACAAGTGCTTCGAGGCTTTTGGAAACGCTGTCAGCGATGCCAGACGGGCTGGGGATAGTGATTCGAGTAAGTCTATAATAGCAGATACCATGAAGCTGCTCGGCAACTCTGCCTATGGGAAGACGGTGACGAATCAGGAGCGTCACGCCAACGTCCAAGTTTGCGATGACACCGGGGCTTCACGGTTGGTAAATGACTCCCACTTCCGCGCCCTTCACACGATCGGCGATGACATGTACGAGGTCGACATGACAAAGAAGAGCATCCGGCTAAACCTACCCCTGCAAATAGGATTTTTCGTATACCAATACGCTAAGCTGAGGATGCTGCAGTTTTACTTCGACTTTTTGTTGAAGTTCATTGATCGGTCAGACTTCCAACTTTGTCAAATGGATACTGACTCGACATACCTCGCTATCTCTGCGGAAACACTAGACGACATCGTAAAACCAGAAATGCAAGCAATTTACCAGATGGAGAAACATCTCTGGTTTCCCCGTGATGCTACAGATGAGCAAAAAGCCTATGATCGACGCACCCCTGGCTTATTTAAGGTTGAGTGGGAGGGAGACGGCATCATCGCTCTCTGCAGCAAGACGTATTACTGCTTTGGTAACACCGATAAGATCAGCTGCAAGGGACTTAACAAACGAACAAACGACATCACGAAAGAGAAGTACATGCAAGTGTTGGAGACTCGGCGTGGGGATGGTGGTATAAACAGAGGTTTCCGCATGCATGATAACAACATGTACACCTACGAGCAGCAGAAAACTGCATTCACCTACCTGTACCCCAAACGTATGGATATACACAATGTACATGATGCCTGTATTCCAAAATGCTTGTATTATATTTGAACTATATGTTGCGCATGTTGATGGGTATGGACACCAGACATCCGTAATCCTATCGATCGATAAACTCTTGAGTCATTTAGTAGTCGCTTAATGTTTGGGCAGTGGATTATCGATATACAGGGGATTAATGTATACCCATGGAGGAAGCCTTCCTCCATGGTATACCAAATACATGTGAATACATGTAGCGATACACAATAGGATATTTCCCTATAAAAAAATTGTCACCAACCAGGAGATTTTCATGGGTGCAGACCAAGAAGGATTATGACATTATATTTTTGGGGTCTAATTAACTTAATAATTTATGTATAAAATGCTGTGCCGACTTTATCTACATGTATATACCCAGCGTGTTTTTAATTATTTATTTATTTTTGTATTTATTATACGAGTCCCTTCATCATTTCAGGTATTTCAGTATGTAAAGTACAAAATAAGTGTTCTGCATAAAATGAATGTTTATCTTTATTAACTGTACCGGTACTACTAGATATGTTTGTTATGCAATAACGAAACTTGTTCATTTCTAACTGGTCTGATAGATTAATATGAGTCCAGAAATATATCCTAACCAGAGAAACAAGCTCAGGACTTACCGTACCGTGAAAATAAATTTGAGTTTGAGTTATATTTGTATTGTGATAATAATTCATCATACCGTCATTCCATGCTCCGCCCATTTTAGATGCTCTTAATTCACACAAGCTGTTTATTGAAACAGGGAAATAATTGGTCAAGATTCCAGTCAGAGAATTTGCCCACGCTGTCACCTTGATGTTGAATCAGAAATCAGAAAATTATTATTATTATTTTTTTATTGTCTACTATACAAGGACTTTAGGAAAATGTATGTTTATTGATATTATCAAAACAAATGATCACTTTGAATTTTAAATGGCAAAGAAAGACAGAATTTCCTTATGAACTCTTCAAATGAACCTAACATTAATTGCGCTGCCAAATATATATTTTCTTTGTAAATCAAAATGAAAAGAGTATGCTCTTTGTAACACTCCTTCAAGTGCGATTATTATTATTATTATTGAACGGGTAAAGGAGTTTGTTTCAGATTTGGGACAAAATATAATACAATACAATTAATAATATTATTTGAAACTATATGTTACAGCTTTAACTAAGAACTTAGGTCACTCTTGTGTAACCGAATTATGCAGGGAAAATGGCTTATGAGACAGGAAAACATAAGGGTACAAATTGAAAACGTTGACACTGTTCCCTCCGGTTATTGAACACCATCGTGACTTAAAGAAACACTCAATCGCAAAGAACCTTATTATTATTATTATTATTATTATTACCACTTATTTTGATGAAAATGTATTAGATATTACGTTAATTTAATCGTCTTTGTATAACACTGGACTAATTTTTCCATTGCATTTGTTTATAAATAAACATTTTTAAAAAAAAAAAAAATTAAAAAAAAAAAATTGTTTTTTAAATGCATCCCAATTTTTTTTTTTTTTACGGTAATAATTGAATTAAACATTTAAAAAGGCTACATTTTCTTTAGTCGGGAAATTTAAATACTTTCATTTCAGATATTGAAAAAAAATAATAACATCCATCAACAATTAGTACCGGCAGTATAGATGCAGACGAGTTATTGTTGGGACATTATCACACGTAGCAATGTAGATACAATTTTGCATGTTGCATGTATTTTGTTCATGGTGCGTGGCATTCGCGAAAGTTGTATGTGTTTCGTTTTGAAACAGCATCGAATACGTTAAGAGAAATAGATTCTAAATTTATCAATCTATTCGTGTTTTGCGAAAATCGGGCGATGCAACTTTATTTATTTCATACTAGTTATTATTTTTCCTTTTTGGAACAATTATCATTAAGTGCTGATCTGGCAAATGAAAACAAGTGTACTTGTATTTTACATAATGTGCGTAATTTCAGTAACTTTGTACTTGCAAGGCCTACTAACCAGTTGTTTTTATTTATTATTTTGTATTATTATTATTTGTTTTGGTAAAACATACAGTTTCTGTCAAAAGAAAATACAGACATAATTAATTGTAAATAAATTGTCAATATTTTTTCAACATTACCTTTTAATTTCATTAAACTAATCGAATTGAAGGAGTAATACATGTACATTGTAACTTTTGATAAATGTTCCAACATTGAGAAGTTGAATAAAGCAGCCAAGAGCTGAGGTCATGAAAACAAGAAAAGTTTCCTCGTATTTTATTACAGTGTATTAGAGATTTTGCGTTGAATCAGGATGTTCGATTTCAAAATTATCCAGACCATATATTTAAGAAGCAAATATGTAGCATTGAGACAACCGTATCCACCCAAACACTTCTTCTCAACAGACGCTAATACTTTGAATCATCATCATCATCATCATATCAACAAATGTTGCTCAAGAAATTCTCTTTTTATTTTAGTATTTATTATTCCATTATAGATTAATGCATTCCATCAACTCTAAGTTGTTCAAGCAAATTTGCCAGTGTTCGGTCTAGCCAAAATGTTCTAAAGGTCCCGAATTTGTTAGAATTTAAAATAACAATAATAATAATAATTAATGTTTTCAGTTTCTCAAATGTTTTCCAATTTAAAACCAATTTAAAAACCATCTGTAAAATATATTTATGTCAAAGATTGCTGTTGGTGTTAAAATTAAATTTAACTAATCATACTTGAATAGCTTCATGTACAGTCGTTCTTTTGTCTGTCTTCGTACGTTGTTGTCCCTCCCCTTTCTACCTCACTTAAGGAATATAAAATAATAAATAAATAAAAAACACTACAAAAGGTATGAGAACAAGCGTTATTCTTTTTCAAGCAAGCAAATAACTGTACTTTTTAATTCAACTTCAACTGATCACGTACATTCATTTTGAATTGTTTTAACATGTTCCAAGTTTTAACAACAGACTTAAAGACTGAAAACTTTTAATGTATGGAAATTTCTCAAAATGTTTTTCTCAACATTGTAACTTATAAAACAACTATTTTTTTATTCAAAGGGGGTCCACGTTCAAATTAACAATTAAATCATTAAATTATTTGGTGTCCTTTAGTATCTGTAATAGAAGAACTATCTTCAAAAATACAACAACAACATATGGCAAATTGATAATACTTATTGCAGATGAATGAACTAAAATAATCGTCTTCTAACCTTTGCGTTCTGTTCAAAGTGTTCAATTAAACAAGTCCATTTAATTCCATGACCTCGTTCACGACATGAAACGGGAGAATTCGCGAGTTTCTATCGTAGAAAGTGTCAACAATGTTCATAGGTTCAGAGTTCCATTCATTCAGAATATCAGTTATGATAGAGTCCATGTCCTCGTCCATTCCATCGTAAGCTTCAACACCAACATGATGTGCTACTGCGTCAAACACAGCACAAACATGGCTCGGCTGAATGTATTGTTCTGCTTCTTCGAAGTGCTCATCCACGAAATCTTCAAGGTGGTACTCAGGAGTCTCGCCGTAAAACAGACACTCGTGATCCCGCTGCCTTGGCCAATCAAACTCACACCCTTCGCAAGGTTGACTCTGTTGAACTGCATAACTTATTCTGATGATGTGATCCGTGACGATTTTTGTCATCACTTGTTTCACAAGTGTCCTGATGCATTTCTTGCGGTTTAACACATTCTCCTCGCCCTCCATGTCGTGCTCTTCATCATCTGCAACAGGTAGACAATACCATTCAGTTAATCAACAGTTAACATCTTTGTTAATCAGCTAAACTTGAAAGATGGCTTTAGTGATGGCGGTACTCTGTTGTTTGAGCTGTGGTAACACAATTTTTTTTTTTTGCTTGGCCGAAATGACGTCATAAAAAAAAATTGAAAAAGAAAAATGGAAGAAGAAAATAATTGAAAAAAAAAAAAAAATTATGGTGCTCCACCACCACAAAGTGCACGCACCTCCACAAAGTGCAAATCTCCTCCACATTGCTCCACTGCACTGTGGTGCAATGTGGTTCTTGCCGTTACAAACTGCACAAAATCACTGCAGACAAACTGCAGACTGCGCCGCCCCAAACGTGGCAGATTTACGCCACACATACTACTTTACTATAAAAAAGATAGCACCTGACTGTGGCAGAAATATTTATATGGATATTTGATACCATCAGCAACTTTGTTTCAAGATTAAAGTGTAAATAGTAGCTTACAAATATATTAACAATTGGTAATGTTTGAATCATTTTACAATACAAATTTAAGCATTTGACAATTTGTAATAAGAAAGAACGAAATTGCCATTAGACTTAATACCTGGATCAGGCTCTCTGAAATCATCCGGCCTGCCTGTCCTTTCTCTTTCATAACCCCCTCTATCCCGGTACCCACCACCTACACGCCCCCCTTGTCCTACGTTCCCTCTAGATCCTCCCCGATAGTCATCACTTCCTCTGTAGCCCCCCTGTTGGTAACCATCATCTCCCCGTGGGGGTCCTCTGTCACCGCCACGCCTATAGTCACCACCGTAACTGCCTGCAGCACAAGATAATTAAATACTAACACTGAATACACTGAAATAGACATAATTACAATTATACAGGAAAACATTGAGGCTCGGGTGTAGCTGAGGCTTTTGTGCCCCAACTTACTGAAAGACATAAATGGACCATAGAGACTGTTATGAGGCAAAAGACTACAGTAATGTTCCCCCCCCCCCAAAAAAAAGTCTCCGATTTCTGGTCTCTACACGCGTGACCTCAGACCCACACATCAACATTTTTAGTTCTCTTTTTATTTGGCTATGAAACGATGTCCACTTGCAGCCAATTCAACACTACCGTGCTGTGCTTTAAACAATTATTTTCACATCGGGGTATGAACGTTTGAGAGGTCTCTCTTAGCCACCATACTTTGTGTATGTATACTTTGTCTATAAATTCAACATAACAATTCTTGTTTCTGAAAGATGAAAGTACTTCAGATGAAACCATTTCTCTTGATGATTGATACGTATATACCAAGTTTACACAAAGTAATTTTTTTTAATAGTAATTCATCCATTTTGTAATCGGGTTTTTATCAATGTTGTACCTTTCCTTTACGAAAAACCTATTCACACAAGCATTAACCCCAGACTAATGTATGATTTTGCCTTAATAGATCCAGACCAGCATCTTTTGATGGGCTCCTGATATCGTGCACCTTAGAGGTTTTTGTGTTATTATTGGGTGTTTGGGTTTACTGACCCAGACACAATCCCTGAGTAGATATTTCTATGGACCAAGTTTGCATTTAACAATACAGTTCAGTCAATACGACCTAAAAAAAAAAAATTGTTTAAACCCACCCCAACATGTATATCGATCGACGTGATCAATATATGATTCATATTCATATTATATGACGTATATTCATTGTATGTCCACTGAATATAAGTGTGGCTATATACATTTGTGTGGTGAAACAAACTTCTGCTCTATGTGTTGACCGTGCAACATACATTACATGCATGATATCATCTATTCAACCTACTTCTGTGTATAAACTCTTGTTCCAGTTGTGTGCGAGTTGTACATTTAATATTTAGAGTGAAGTTACAGTACAGCATCTCATCTCGTGCCCTATCCTCAAAAAGGTGATTTTAACATTCCGATACAGCACTGGTAATGTTGATAATGTTATTTTCTTTGAATCAAGATATACATATATTAACAGCCTGCCTGTCAATTTCTTTTGCTTATTACAGACAATTGTGTTGTGAAGATAGTGAAAATGCAGTCAGACTTTTCACATTCATTCTATCAAGGAATTTAGGAAAGAATACTATTTCTGATCAACTTAGTGGTAGGGCTGTACAGGTCGCGAACATTAACAGGACAACTTAATGACATTTTCGGTCGGGTATCCGGATACACGGCACAGCCTTACTTAGTGGCAATAATTACACTTTCTTATAGACGAAAATACATCAGAAAAACATGTAGTGTAGATTGACACTATCATTCGTTTTATACCAAGTAAGTTTAACATTAAAATTCAACCATCTATAGGTTTATTTTTGATTGACCAATTCTTTACACTATCTTTAATATTAAACGCTTGACATTTCTAATTTACAGATGAAGAGAAGCTTCCTAAAGATGGCAGACGGTGGTAAGGCTAACTTGGAGCTTGGTAATAAGATTAGCAAAGATGACCTGGAGTGTTCAGTATGCCATAAACTTTTTAATCAGCCCAAAATTCTGGACTGTTTGCATGGTTTTTGCATGGAGTGCCTCCAGCTGCATAGAGAGAAACAGGGTCCAAAGAATAAGAAACTTAAATGTCCTCTGTGCAGAGGGGAAACGACATTGACAGAAAACGGGGTTGCTGGTCTGCCTAATGGCTTCAAATTGAGTGCCCTGGTGGAAGAGGCTACCCGCGTGCAGGAAAAGCTCCACGGTCAGGGGTCCGAGATCAAATGTCAAGCCTGCGATGACAGGAGCCGGGCAATCTCAAGATGTACTGACTGTGATCACTTTCTGTGTCAAGAATGCCAACGAACACATGAACGTATGTCTTTATTGAAATCTCATGAAATCTGCACGCTGGATCGGTTGCGATCGGGGGAGATTCAACACAAAAGCAAACTAAGAGAATACATTCCAAAATGTGGGCTGCACCCTCATCACAATCTAAGCCTCTACTGCAACACATGTGAGAAGTTAGTATGTGTAATGTGTATTGTTCTGACCTGTAGTCATTGTACTCCGAAGCACTCCCTTCTGGACATGCACGAGGCTTCAGAAAAATGTCAACAAGAGGTCGACAAATTAGTTGAGGAATCTAATAAGAATAAGAGAGAACTGACCACTGCCATAAATGACATTGAAAAATCCCACAGGAAACTACAATCCATGTTTGACAAGACCAAGAATAAAATCTCCAGAAAGGCTGAAAAGGAGGTGGCCAAGATCAAAGAGGAAGAAAAAAAACTGATGAAAGAGGCAGACAAGATTTACACAGAAATAATCTGGACTTTACAAACCGCTCAAGCCAAAAATCAGAAAGAGGTGACACACAGAGAGCAGAAGGTGGACGTGGTGAAGCGACGCTTGGATCTCTCAAATTCCTACGAGATTGTTAATCTCAGGCAGAAACTCATCTATAACCTTCAGGAACTGGTAATAAGAAAATGCCCTCAAAAAGTGTCTGACGGGTTGTCTTTCATGGGCTTTGAAGAAAGTGAGAAGTCACTTGGGAGACTGGTGCTGCAAGATGATGAACCAATCATGGAATTAAAGGCTGAGGCAGTGGAATCATCACTAACACCTACATGTAAGACACTGCAATCAAAAGAGATGTGGTATCTGAAAGCGGAAATTATAACAAAATATGACTACATGATTTATGATGTTGCAGCTTTCACCAACAATGAAATAGTCATAGCAAATGTGCATTTTAAAGGAGTCATCCTAGCAGACAGCAAACCTCAATCCACCGTTATCCCACAACGATTACAGATCAAAGATCTTACTTATCCACAGCATGTCTCAGTGGATAAGGATGACCAGATCATTGTTCTAGATGATCACCAAGTCAAGATCTTCAACAAGAAAGGTAAGCTTCTCCACCAGTTCACACCAGGTACATGTAGATGGAAAAACAGTGCACCAACATGCGTTGCAGTAGGTAACAAACTGATAGCAGTGGGTTATAAGAGCAAGCAAGCGATATCTCTACACAACCCAGACGGATCCCTCATCAAAACACTGCATGCTCCGATGATCGATCAATATTTGACTATCTGCAAACAGCGGCTTATCTACACCAACTGGCAGATGAAAAAGCTGCATTCAATAGACTACGGTGGTGGCATGTTATTTTCAGTAAACGTCAATGATGAGAATCAATGCTTAAGGGGCCCTAATGGTGTGTGTTGTGACAGTGATGGTAGCATATACGTTGCTGTGTGGATAAACAATTCAGGTGAAATTCAGCATTACAGTCCTGATGGCGAGTACATTGGACCTGCAATCAAAGAATGTGCGCATCCTCGTGGCATCGCATTAACACCCGCTGGCGATATGATAGTGACTGCAGGTCGTTCCACACTTTGTTTCAGTCGTGTCAAGAACACCAAAACAAAAAATCAAACCCAATCTTGCAAAAATGAGTCTGAAGTAGCCAGAGCTGCTGATCGAAACGTTGAGTTGTAACCACCAGTTCTTTTCAGAACTAATTACTACTCAGAAAAGAATTTTCACACGGTGTCACTGCAAACAGTTTACATGTGTCTATTCAGATTATCAGGGATGATATTGTGAGAAAATGAAAAGGTAGGACAAATGTTTGCCATTATCATTAGGCATATACTAGCCTATAGCGGTTTACCTCTATAGCCATGTATAGCAAGGAAACTGTTTTCTATCTTGGTATTTACAATAAAATGATACACAAGGAAAGTTTCCATGGTCTGAAGTTAGTCAGAACACGGTTTTATGGTAGGATTTTTCAAAATCAAAAGGTAGGATTTCCTACAAAAGTAGGAAGAATATCATGCCTGGTAATGGGTCCTCAAATATGCCTTATCACAATGTGAATCAACAGTAATATGACCTTATCATGTAGGGTATTATTTTCGGTTTGTGCTCGATGACTATTATTCAGGGAATGCAACTGAGGAGAATGTTCCGATTCAGACTCCAAGCGTGAAGCATGAAACACGTGTGGTATGGGAGGGCACCAGAAACATTTACAATCTAGACGCTCTGTGGTGCACTCTGAGCATGTCTTAAGGTAGCCCAAGTATGGACACCATCTCTGTATACAATGAAACATAGTCCAATAACCCGAAGGTCGGTCACCACACTAGAATATCATTATGACCAATTATAATGATGGGCGCGAAGGTTTGAATTTCAAAATATCAACAGGGGTCAAAATTAACTTGAATTTTATGTCAAAATTTAACTAGTCCTTCTCAAAGTAGTCATGAAAAAAGGACAATATACATGTAAATAAACAAAAAAGAAATGGGTGCCATTGTCGAGCGGTTTAGTGCATCGGATTTGATGGCTGAGTCGTCAGAATGTGGGTTCGAATCCCAACCACGACCATGGTGCTTGTGCCTTGAGCAAGACACTTTACCATAATTGCTTCTCTCCACCCAGGGGTAAATGGGTACCTGTGAGGGCAGAGTTGGTTGTTGTGTTTGATTAGCCCTATATGCGCTGAAATGGCAGCAATTGAGCTGTATGCTCCCCAGGGAGCTGAGATGGTTTTAGGAATGATTTATGCGCCTGATGAGCAGGGGTAATAATATAATGGGCCTTGAGCACCAGTTTGGTGGATACGTGCCCTATATAAGTCATGATGATGATGATGATGATGATGATGATGATGATGATGATGATGATGATGATGATGATGATGATGATGATGATGATGATGATGATGATGATGATGATGATGATGATGATGATGATGATGATGATGATGATGATGATGATGATGATGATGATGATGATGATGATGATGATGATGATGATGATGATGATGATGATGATGATGATGATGATGATGATGATGATGATGATGATGATGATGATGATGATGATGATGATGATGATGATGATGATGATGATGATGATGATGATGATGATGATGATGATGATGATGATGATGATGATGATGATGATGATGATGATGATGATGATGATGATGATGATGATGATGATGATGATGATGATGATGATGATGATGATGATGATGATGATGATGATGATGATGATGATGATGATGATGATGATGATGATGATGATGATGATGATGATGATGATGATGATGATGATGATGATGATGATGATGATGATGATGATGATGATGATGATGATGATGATGATGATGATGATGATGATGATGATGATGATGATGATGATGATGATGATGATGATGATGATGATGATGATGATGATGATGATGATGATGATGATGATGATGATGATGATGATGATGATGAGCAACATGTTCTTGCTGAGATCATACTGATGGTTTTTGCGTATTTTTTTCACTAGCCCATCGGACTACCCAAACTCCAGCAGCTGGTAGTCCCGCTGATAAAACCACTAGCCTCAGAGTAGCAAACTAGTGTTAATTGGGGGGGGGGGGGGAATCTGGAAATCAGCAGATGAATTGCATCCCTAATTATATAGCACATACGGTCCACTCCATACACAATGAATGTTATTATTATTGCATTATTTGGAGCTGGTAACAGGATACCTAATATTTTATAAAATAAATGATTTGTAATGTTTTATTTGGTACTGGTAATGTAGCCTACTGTTATGAATAAATACATTATATCCATGGTGTTATATCTCTGTAGAATATATAATACGGTTGCATTATTTGGAGCTGATAAGAGGATACCCAATATCTAGACTAGATAAAATAAATATATATGGTTTTTTTAGAATATATAATTCGGTTGTACTTTTTGGTGCTGGTAACTGAGGATACCCAATATCTAGACTAGATAAAATAAATACAATTTTTTTTAAAGAATATATAGTTCGGTTGCACTATTCAGCGCTGGTAACAGGATACCCAATATATAGACTAGATAAAATAAATATGATTTTTGACTCTTTTATTTGGTACTGGTATTGTAGACTACTGTTATGAATAAATGCGATCATCAAAATTGTTTATGGATCCACGGTGTTCTCTCTCTGTAGAATAGATAAATGCTCTTACCTTCTTCTCTGTAACCCCCTCTGGGTGGACCGCCCCGCCCTCTTGACCCACCACCTCGACCAAAAACTGGACAGAAAAAAAGTTCAGAAATTTGTTTGCACATAACATCCTCTCAGCTAACTCCTCAATAGACCAAATCGAGCCTGTCAATCAAATGGCACAGATTAACCAACAGGATTATGTCTTTCCATCACAATTATTACTAGCTGAAGTCTATTACCTACATGAATCCGAGTAAACTTACCTAAAGATTTGCGGCGGCACCATGTAATTAATCTCTTGAGAGATGTAATAGTTCTCCTGAAGACGACCAGAGTATACTGATCGAACTGTTGAGTTTGTCACCAACGGTTCTTCTCAGAACCACCAACTACATGTATTACATCTCCTAAGAGGTTAACTACATGATGCTACCACAAACCTTACTTCTACTGTACTTCCACTGTGCAAAGCTTCAAATCCTACCTAAACTCTCCTAGAATATTCCATATTGACAAAATAAATGCTTTCTTTAAAAAGTTCTGAATAATCAAAAACTCCATAAGGGGGAAACTGATTACACGTAGGTACACTCATACAAAAATTTGAGAAAATAATTGTTAAAAAAATAAATTCGAGTTGTACCCCCAGTTCTTTTCAGAACTAATTACTACTCAATTGAGATTCTTACATGGTGTCACCGCAATTAGTCTTACTTATCATTCTCACCATGCAAAGCTACAAGTTTTACCTAATTTCTACATGTTGAACAATTGTTTTTTTTCAATCTTGTAAGATGCACAATGTTGACATGCAACTGACTCTTTACAATTTCAGAACTATTATGTTCAGTATTTCTGTCGTAACAAGAAACTGGGCATCACCACTCAAGAATAATATAAACCAGTGGCTAGATTCGCTGGATTTTAACAAATTATTGACTGTATAGCCCAGCCAGTGATACTTCAAATGAGGCTGGGTGTACCAATTCTTTCAAGGTTTAAAAGGTTAGGTAGCTGTGGTACTGCATGGTGATAGAACATGACGGATTGGGGAAGGTACCAAGCACAGGAGATGAGGGGGTAGAGCTAAGGCAAAAAAGAATGTTTTTTATAAAATTAGTCAAGGGCATGGCCAGTGGAAGTTGTCTTTGAAGCTTCCATGATGGCAAACATTTCAAACTAGCCACATTCCTGATTGTCTTCAATCCATATAAAAGATCAATAATAAACCACCGCCCTCCCCCTATTAAAAGGGACCTTGCGGCCAATCTCGCCCACAAAACCACTTGGTCATTCTCCCAGTATTATCAAGAGACTCACCTGGAAAGCAGTGATGAAGCTGCAGTCCTCAAAAACCTTCCATTGTGTAACTCCCTAATCCATTGACAAACAAGTGTTCCTGTGGGGCTTAGACCTTTTGAACTGCTAATTAAGCCTTTCCATTGTGTGGACAGATTAACGTTGGGCCAGCCATGCCCAAGCCAAGTCTGGTACTAGGAGACTTGGAGTAAAAATAGTGAGGGCGAGAATTTTTGCGGGTGAGAGTTTAGATTGTTCCGGGTGGAGTTAATTAGTGGGCGAGACTGGCTAAGGTCCCTAACAACAAGTACATACCTCCTCTTCCACCATCTTAGGTTTCTTTCCATCAGCAATGTCTACTTTGAGCGGTTTGTTTTCAAACAACTTCATTGGGAGAAAAACAAAACATTAAAAAATAATTTGCACAAGGACAAGGATAGCCACCATTGACAGATGGGTCATTATACATAATGCACATTTTATACAAATACATCACCATGTACCTGAAGACACACATAAACTTTGATTTCTTCGATTTCTAAGGAATTTTTCTTGACATGGAAACGAATGCTAGCTTATAAGATGTAAGGCTTTGCATGGTGAATTTCACCAATCTATATGGTGGAGTATTTATATCTTTTCGGTTTGCGGTAACACCATGTGTTTATCTCAACTATTGCTAGGTGAAAATGTGGTTCAGAGAAAACCATCTGGGGACTTCACAGGGTCTCCTCTACGTTTCAATTAACGTGATCTAATCTGATCATGACGATGATTCGAGCACGCTAATCGAAACTTAGAGAAGACCATGTGAAGTACCCATGTGTAACCGGGGGAATATACAACCATGTCGGTTATTATTATGGACACAAAGTTAAAAGGAATTTCCTTATTGTAGTTGTACGTTTTGTATCTTGTTTGCTTAATATTAGTTATGTAGTGTTATTATTGCCTTCTCGTGTTACATTTTGGAATGTTCAGTTCGCGTATAAAACGCGGTAAAGCTAGGGGGTCTTGACACCACTGAGGGCTATAACACCTACGTCCTTGTCTAGCCCTGTGGCAACTTTTTTGTGTTGTAGCGGGTATACGGCGATTTCGAGCCTGGCTTGCACTTGCCAACGCGCTGCCGGTGACGGCGGTTGCGAAGGCGAACGTCTGTCCAGTGAGTCTTAATTTAGTTTCGTCTTTGTGTCAGGATGTTCTTCGACTATTACAGTACATGTCTGATACAGGTAAATGATACATTTTTACTTATTTTTTATTTTATTTTCACTGGAAATTGTCTTTGTAATGTTTTGAGTTTAGTAGGGGAAAGATAAGTTTAAGTAAAGAAACATTTTCTTTTTGGTGTCGAGACAAATTCTATAAGTGTTCGGTGAGCTTTGGGAATCGATGTCAAGTCGACCACAGCACCGGCTAGCTAGTTCATTAATTTAGCGGTGGGAAAAGTTACGATAAATTGGTATACGTCTCGGTGACGTGGCTGCAAAGATTAATGGAGAAAATAATTTCCATTCAGAGTGAGGCATAACTCGAAATAATTTCGTAAGGGGCCATCTTTGTTTGGGATTATTGGTTATCTGACAGGTGTATTGGAGTGAATCCTTTACAGGAGGCCGTCAGTATTTGTCACTTTGTATAGTGATGGCAGACTTTTATAATTTGTCGCCGTTGATGTCAATAAGTAAATTGCTGGGATGTTGGGAGAATTTAAACAAATAATATTTTTGGAAGACGGGAGAGACATATGGATTAATCGAGTATGTGTTTTTATGTATTTTTAAGATATTTTAAAGAAGTGCGATGAAGTTGGTTTGGGTTGGAGAGTGATAGAGATTTCTTTTCGGCTGTAATTCGAAGTCAATTCGCACAGGCCGATTTGAGTAATCTGGTCCTCCCATGGGGATTGTACTTTACGAATGTGTTGTTTTTATATTAGAACGATGGACGTTCAGCCGTTTTGTAGAGGCATTGCATGCGAGTCCGTCATTGACATCGGCATATTTTTTGCCATTACATGCACATAGATAGTGACCGCAGAACTTGAGCGTACTGTATAAGGGTACATGGTTTTTGGTTGTGTTTTAGCATATTGTAATTCACTTCATTTTAGACCATCGTCCACCTGCTGATGACAGCTGAAGGTTGTTTTAGCCAGGGACCGGATTTTATCATGGTGCCGAAATGGTGGGTCCGTGATCTGTAGACCCATTGTCGCTGGGTGGGGTATGTTTATGGTCCATTAGTTATTCCGTTGATTGGTTTATGGGTTCTTGCAAAGGGATCGGGGATCGGGGATCGCACTTAACGTAAACAAGGGCGCAACCACTGGGGGTCGGAGTCACGACCCCCCCCCCTACTTTTATGTGGACCTCCCCAACTTCTGGAAGACCTTATTTTCTGGGGAGGTCCAAAATAGTCCGATAAGCGTTTATTATCGTGAAACATCCATATTTCACAGGTGAAAGTTAAAATAAATTAAAAAACCAGGTGGTCAAGTGAATCATGCTAACTGTGTCACACAGTTAGCACAGTCTGTGTGTAGCTTTACTACTAGCTTAATCTAATTAATAAAACATTTTGGTATTTTATGTATACATGATCCTAGTAATGTCATTCATGACATCACAATTATGCAACACTTCCATCAACACGCTGAAATACGTGATATTGAACCAAGACCCCAGCTGCTAGTGGCGTGCTCGCTTCGCTCGCCCGCAGCTGAGATCACGTTGCTATTGGCTGCTTGGGACCCCCCAACTTTCAACACGTGGTTGCGCCCTTGAACGTAAATGGCTGTTGGGTCTGGTATGATGTTTTTGTCGGAAAGCGCTATTATTGTTTATCATAATTATTGTTAATTGCGTCTTAATTCTTCCATTTCATTTGTATTATGTATACCATTTTGTATTAAAGAAACTTGTGGTTAACTGAATAATTCAATTAGATTGATATAGAACATGAGGTGAACCGTATTTTGTGCTGATTTAAAGTTGTTATTTTTCTGTTTGTTTTAACAGGTTTTTTTTCTTTTTTTGTGTTCGGTTTCGGGTTTACGTTTTCATTTTGGTTGTAGTTCTCTAGATTTGTGATTTCATTAAAGTTCATTGGTCCACGGTATCCTTACTTCCATTCTGTGTATTATTCCTGGGTGTGCAAAAGCTCCGGATACACATGGTTCTCCCTGAACCAGATTCTCACTTAGCGATAGTTGTGAAACGAGTTGACTGATATTGGTTCTCCCCTGAACCATAATCTGTTAGTGTTAGCAACAGTTCAGATACAAGTTGTGCGATAAAGGTTCTTTTCAGAAACTGTACGTCACTTAGTGATAGTTGAGATAAACACATGGTGTTACTGCAAACCAAAGGATATGAATGCTAGCTTATCTTCATCGTTGGGAATATTTCCTTTGTTTGTCTTTGTTATGGATGGTCATGTGACGTTTAACCCTCCTACTTCTGGTGCCTTTTTCATACAAGTTGATCCACCATTTGAAACCATTTGCTTTTGTGGTTTTGAATGGTGAAATATCTGTGTACAGTATTTATTCCCAAATGGTTTGGAATGGTAGGTCAGCTAATACAAAACCTTGTTTGGATACTTCTAAGTGGTGAATTAATGGACCCTCTATGCAAGTGACATGAGTAAATGATTTTGATGACAGGTCTGCTATACCCTAAAGACCCTAGTGCCATTTTTAAGTGGTAGATCAATTACTTGTACACTGGCCACCATGTGTTAAAACTCCATAGGGTACTGAGATGATGGATAGTCCACTTTATCTACATAATGCAGGTTTTGTTTTTCGGCTATGTGAAACTACACCAAGGTGTAATGTATCCACCATTTAAAACCATTTGAATGATAAGCCACTGTGAAGTACATTCACCATTTGAATCCATTCGGCTATGGAAACACACCAAGGTGTAGTGTAACAACCATTCAAAACCATTTGAATGGATATGAATGGTAGTTAAGCTTGCTACCAACACTGTTCAAATGGTATCACCAGGTGTGTACAAAACCAATGGGCATTTTGGTAAGTGGAAATTTTGAATTGTTTCAAATGGTCAAACAGTAGGAGGGTTAAAAGGCACTGTTTATGAATGGCGATAGGTCAGTTAAGACCAGTGCTTGTCATATGACGCATCTAAGTGCTTCTTGAAATTGGACGCATGACTTTAACCCTTCTGTGACTGCGAGGGTAAAAAATCAGTTAAAATGTTGATATACTTGCCAAGGTATATCTAGTGCACTTAAAAGTCAAACACTGTCAAACCTTACGTGTAGTAAGTACATTTACAGGTCAAAATGAGTCGACCGTTTTTGACTGGTAAAAGCATTGTCTGGTATTGTTCAGGGTGGTCAAAATGACAGTAAAAACCAGTCAAAAATGCCCCTGTGTGCACATTTGGGGTCAACAGTCAAAACAGGCAGTTGAGTGGTTTTGACCTCTAAAGCAACTTCCCACTAAAGTGCAGCAATAGTAGGAGGGTAATATTGAAATTGCAAGACTCACCAGAATGTTTTTGTAAATTGTTGAAATATTGAAGAACGTAAACCAGATGTAGAGTAGAACATTGCTTTACTGAACACTTGTATTACAAACATTTGTTGATACAGAACATAACCCTTGGCTCCTAAGCATTGCAGCCAAGAATCATGGTAATGAACAACCACCTTAGGCCCCCCAAAAAAGTCTCCAGTTTCCGGACAACCAGTTACTCACTTACTGCTAGCCAAACTGCAAATGTTACTGATCCAGAACTAACGTTGCTTGTCCTCACATATATATTTTCCAAATATAAAGTGGAAAACCTCCAACCAAGCATGCCAAGACTGAGTGGGCATGCCTGTGTTAAGTTCTAGATTCTCATATATGTATGTATGCATATTTTACCAAAGTACACTAGGGTTAAAACTGGATATCAAAATCACATTTTAAAATAGGGAAAGAATGTCGTATCCGGCCGCCACTTTTTAAGGGCTTTTTTGGATTTTTTTTGCAACCACTAACCAGTTAAAAAATCATTCTATCGATTTTTGGTGGTACAGAAAGCGAAAACTATCTTTAAAATCCACTTTTATGATGATTTTCGGACTTGATTTCCCTCCTTAAAAAAATCCTCCCCTTCAGAAAATAGAAGGATCCTATTATAGTTGCCACTACGCATGTACAATGACTGTGTTGGTCACTAATTGTGGAGTTTACAAGATCAGACTGACATGACTGAGGAAGTCATCGTATACCAAAAATGCCTGATTTTTCATGAAATAAATATCCTGGAATAATTTGAAGTATATGTCCATCATCATCCATATGTTCTCCACCTTACCAGGTAGGTAAGATTACATTATTGGTTATATTTAATGAAAAATAGTGGCGGCCAGATACGACATTCTACCCAAACTGGATATCAAAATCACATTTTAAAATAGTATTTATGCTTGTATTACAAGGACTTCATAATGCTTAAATCATATTTTTATTTTGCAGATTTATAACTCACCACAGATGTCACAAGATGCCACGTTATGCACAGCTTGTTATTGGCCCTGCAGGGAGTGGAAAGGTCAATTCAGTTTTACCACTTCATAAATATTATCAGAGTTTAACATTTGTAAAGGGATTCTAGTATTGAAACAGAAGAAGCACAATTGTGTCACTGTGAATGACACTTTGTCTGTATCACAGAGCAAAATCAGGCCTGGAATTTCATTCTTATGAAGGACACTTCTATTAGAGTATCAGAATGTCTATTTTCAGGGGTCGAAATTAGCTTGAATTTTATGGTAGCCCACAGGACTAGCTATGTCAAAATTGTACTAGTCCTTCTCATTTTTTAGTAGTCTTGAAAAAAAGGTGAATATATATATACAAGAAAAAGAAATGCAAGAAAAAGAAATGCTCACCAGCTCACGGCTGGTGAGCAACATGTTTTTCTTGATGAGATCATGCTGAGATCATACGGAATGTTTTTATGCGTATTGTTATTTCATTTTTTTTTCACTAGCCCATTGGACTACCCGAACTACAGAAGCTAGTAGTCCCACTGCTAAAACCACTAGCCTCAGACTAGTGGACAAGTGTTAATTTCGACCCATGATTTTGAAGGGGCACCAAGGCCAAGACCAGGGCAACAGAGGTCATGGCCTCTGTGACTTCAGTGGTATTCAAAGCCTGCAAAATGCAACTCAGAATTCACAATTTGCTAATCATAATTTAAGATTTGCTTTTTACATACACACAAAGATATTTCTGCCTAAAACTTTGCTATTAACATTTCATGAAATGTTCTTGCATATGTTTGTTAGGTGTTTGGGTTGGTGCCCAAACACCTCTTGATATTGTTCGGGGTTTTTTAGGTGTTTGGGTTGGTGCCCAAACACCTCTTGATATTGTTCGGTTTTTTAGGTGTTTGGGTTGGTGCCCAAACACCTCTTGATATTGTTCGGGTTTTTTTTTTTCTTCTTCTTCTTCTTCTTCTTAATAAGAATTATCCAGAGACAAAAACATAGTTGCCGAGTTCACAGAACCTTAAAACTTCACACATAGTTAGACCTTAACATGTAGTTTTACGTCAAATTGTGACGTCATAGTGAGATCATCAGATATCGAATTACACTAAATCAAAGTTTAATATTTTCAAAAAATCATATCTCATGAACCACAAACGATATTTTCACAGTCATTGCACCATGTTACAGATCTTTAATTATGTAATTTTTCGTACACAGACGTGACTCCAATCCGACCTCTCCTTCCGGTCGAAACCGGAAGTTGAAAATTTCTAAACATTTCAAAAAATCATATCTCATGAACCACAGAAATTTTTTTCACAATCTTTGCATCATCTTAAAGACCTTGAACTATGTCACATTTCTTACACAGACATGACCCCAATTTGACCTCTCCTTCCGGTCGAAAACAGAAGTTTAAACGAACAACTATTCAGAAGCACAGCCATACTGACGTTCTCTTACACACAGACATATCGGCCTATAGTGTGTATATGCATTATCTAATTAGAATAGAATAGTTCGAGTTTACGAAGACCGCGCAGGTCATGACCTGCCATGCATGCGCTATGCACGCGCACAGTACCATGCAGCAGCAAAAACAATGGCTTCCCTGAGTGTCGGGCCCGTCTGCAGAAAATGCGTCGCAGAAAATGTACTATTAATAATAATTTGTCTAGCATGGAATCCAAATTGTTATCATTTTTGGAAATGAGTTGGACAAAGTTTCTTTCATGTGCAAGTGGATGGAAGCAATAGACGGTATGGTTGAGTGTGATATTGCCAATGTCCATGTCTAACCATAGAGAAAGGACACCGAGCAAGGAATGGTCTAACGTTAGGGCTGTTGGAGCTAACGTACATAACAACGTCGCTGGTAATGAACAATCACAGAATCTCTGTTACAGCTAACGTTACAGGTAATGTAGGAATTAATTTTAAAAGAATTTGAAAAATATCTGGACCTAATCAGACTACATATTTTTTGTAAAATAGTTGGACTTAGGCCTATATCAACATATATGAAAAATATCCTTGACAATTTGGGACCGTACTCAAGTTCCCTCAGCCTTATGTTCCCTCATCCCAAAATAGACCCTATGTTCCCTCAGCCCTATGTTCTCCCATCCCAAAATAGACCCTATGTTCCCTCAGCCCTATGTTCCCTCAGCCCTATGTTCTCCCATCCCAAAATAGACCCTATGTTCCCTCAGCCCTATGTTCCCTCAGCACATATGGCCCTTCCATAGTTAGGCATTGAGGGAACATAGGGCTGAGGGAACATAGGGCTGAGGGAACATAGGCATGACCCCGACAATTTAACTTATGTCGTCAGACTTTTAATATCTCATTGTGGTCTGTCCCTCAGTATTGTGTCTGTTGTTGTTGACATTATTATACTTTTTTTGTGACAATTTCAAAAAAAGATCATTCCTGGTGATTATTTTCAATAGTTACCATGTTAATACCTTGACCAACAAAATAACATTGACCAACAAAATAAACTATAACCCTAACCACCCCAAATCCATCAAAATCCTGAAAGGGCACTTTTTTGGGGGAAAAAATCAGCACTGTTGAAAAATGGTATCTTTATAATGGAGTTTATCAGATACTTAAAAGTTAAAAGTAATACTAGTTGCACAAACATAACTTTGTACATGAGCCAAGAATATTCAACCTTTGGCGGTGTAAATAAGCATGGAAATGAACTTCAAGCTGAACTAAAGTTTTGGGTTATTCTTTCATAGTGTATACAATGAAGATGGATGCTGACCCAATTATTTATTATTTTACATGTATGGATGAATAGCTGACATTCCTAAAATTAATTACCATTTGATTTACAGATTTATGGGTACCACTCTGAGTGGTACAAATGCTTCCATGCCATTTGCAGGGAGAGGAAGACATGAGAAGAAACAGAAACATCAAGGTAGGCAAATATTGACAAATTAGGTTAGAATGTTGTATCGAACCGCCACTTTTTCTCATTCAATATAACCAATAAAGTAATCTTACCTACCTTCATGTAGTAAGGTGGAGAACATATGGATGATGATGGACATATACTTCAAATTATTCCAGGATATTTATTTCATGAAAAATAATCCATTTTGGTATACGATGAATTCCTCAGTCATGTCAGTCTGATGTTGTAAACTCCACAATTAGTGACCAACACAGTCATTGTACATGCGCAGTGCCAACTATAATATGATCGTTCTATTTCCTGAAGGGGAGGATTTTTTAGAAGAGAAATAAAGTCCGAAAACCATCATAAAAGTGGATTTTAAAGATAGTTTTCGCTTTCTGTACCACCAAAAATTGATAGAATAATTTTTAACTGGTTAGTGGTTGCACAAATTTCCAAAAAACCCTTAAAAAGTGGCGGTCGGATATGACATTCTTTCCAAAAATTCAATCAAGTTTCAAGTATTCAGTAAGCTTGGGCGATAACGATTTTTTTTTATCCACGATATATCGGCAAACATATATTGCAATTTTCAATAATATCGCAATTCTTTTTTTGCATTCATGCATGATTGCTTTAGAGCCAATAACCACAGGTGTGTGTACCTCTCTACAAGTGTCACAATAAATTTCTAATTTATTTGCAGAGCGTGTATGTACTTCTGAAGTAGTTTGCTTTTGTTTCTCATTTCTAAAAGCTCAAAAGACTAATGATTTTATTTCCATGGAATTTCTGACTTGACTCACAATGTCAATTTATATTTTATTGTGATATATTTGTATTCGCAATATGCCGATAACTTAAATAGGTTCTCGATATTGTAATCGAATAAAAAAGTTATCGCAAAAAAAAGTTATCGCAATATTCGATATCGTGTTTATTGCCCAAGCTTAGTATCCAGTAAAATTGTTTCTAGTTATATGTTGCTTTTTCGTTTCTTTCTATCTGTTTACCTTGTCTTGTGTGTTTACTTTTGTTAATTTTCACTCTCTTTTTGTCTACAATGCCCATTCCCCTTACTCACTTATTCCTCTATTTCTATTAAATATTTATCATTCTTTCTTCATACATATTCAGGTCAATATGAGGTCGAGTGGTAAGAATGCAGCACTGAACCCCAGAGATGAAAACCGTGGTCTTCATCAGAGTTACTCCCTGACAAACTGAGAAAAATTGAGGAAAAAAAATGATAAGTATTCACAGTGCCAAACCTTGATTGCATGCCAACTGTTTGAAGCAGCCCAACGGAAAGATGAGAGGTTACTTTTGCAAATCGAAGATAAAGATCTTGTGGGTTTAGAAGTTTGCTATCATTGTCTTTGCTATGATGAGTATGTACCCAATTCTTGACAAGGCCAGATCCATCACATGAAATACCTATTTGGTACAATGATGCATAAATAAAATTCTGTGAAGAAGTCATCCAGAAGAAAATAATAAAAATAATGAAATTCTTTTCACAAAGTCATTACATCGTAAGTTCATCAAGTGCGTACAAGAAGTGGAGGGAGTTGACTGCAGTAAGTACAGGTCCCACAATCTGAAAACATGTCTGAAAAGTACATTTCCTACGCTGGTAATTCATAGATCATTTACTAAGAATACAATTGACTTGGTGTACAGCCAATCTCTAGCTGCAAAAGAACTGGTAGAGACTGCAGTTGGCTCAGATACATTACGTACTGATACTGATATACACTCACTGGCCATAAGTATTGCAACACACACACCAAAGTTCAGTTTGGAGAACTGTGTTACAATAATTTATTTTATTTTATTTACACTACTTAAGACTTCTTGAAAGTGCCTGTGTTTTGAAGTCAATGTTCTTTTTTACTGTTCTTGCTCGGAAATTATGTAATACACGATCGATGAAATCAGACTAAATGATCATCTCACCTGTTACTGTAAAGTGCTATTTTGAGCATGTTGCAATACTTTTGGCCAGTGAGTGTAGACAGCAGTGAAGGTGCTGGAGAAGCAGAGAGATTTTCACATGAAAGTGCCTATCTTCACACACTCTTCAATGCATCAGCTGTACTATATAGTACACTTATAATGAAGAAATCACATGGCATTACAGCTACCCTGGCCATCAACTTCAGATGACTTATCCTTGCAGACTGCTTAACAAATGAGCCAGTAATTTTCAATCACCCGCTTTGTTCATCTTACACTAGGACACTGATTCCATGACCCGTTGAAAGTCTACTCTGATTGAGATAATGTTGCCCCTTTAACCATTAACTTTAATTAAAACATTCTGTTGACTTTCTTTTCATGCACCAGTAAAAGTGTTTTTAAGTGCTAAAGATTTAACAATACTAGCCAAATCCAATTAATGCTAGGGACTACAGGTTCACTTATTTTGTATTTTGTACTTCAGAAAAAAATTATTCTTTTCATTGCAAATTAGACCTAGAAGTTTGGATAACCTTTATCCTGTATGAAATGGATTATTATTGATGGATGCAAAAATGGATGGAAAAGGAGTATCATGACCATGACAAAATAAAGCAGAAGTGTCATTCAAAAGATAATGTTGTTTCGCATTTCCTTTATTTAAATATCTTATTAATTTTATGTATTAACAAAGAATGTGTTTTATCAATTTAAATATTTACACAAAACGTTGACAATTAATAACCAATAATTTAAAGATGAGAAAAGATTCACAAATTGGTCTTTGATGTAGGCAGGCAGGGTTAGATCCAGGGTTGCCTAAAGAGGGTGGAGCTCAAGGTAAGGAGATGGGGGATGGGAAATGAAACCCCAAAATATTGAAATGTATGGACAATTTAGAAGTTTTTCACATGATCAATTAAATTGGAATACTACACCACGACACCATAGATCCTACCTTGGGAATAATGGGTAGAGGACGGGGGGGGGGGTGGTGGTCAGACGTTCAGGGAGCAGTCGGGTTCAGACCTTTTATTCAAGGCAAGATTTTTTTAAACTGGTTCATTTCTTTACAATGACATCAAATATTTCCCAAATATGGAATCCCCTTTCCAAACGCTTCCCTGCCTCACTGGACCGATTTGACAGATTAGGGTAGGGGAAACATAAAAAACAGCCCATGTGAACTATTCAATTATACAAAAATCCCCATTAAAATGTACAGTTTTCTAAGAATGACCGAAAGAGGGCGCTATTTTCATGTCATAGTTCAAATGCAAATATCTGCCAAACTGGCAAGTTTTGTGAGTGTGGATTTATATATTAGAATTTACATGTAATTATCTATTAAACTGTTTCTACGCTCATGCCTGATATGCGTCACGAAACTCAATTTCTGAATGCATTTTCAGTGCACGCTCCATGGTCTAGTAGTCTGAAGTCAAGTCACATGCTGAACTTAACTCCATAGCCGTAGTCTCTTGTAAAGTCGCACTTGGCACCACGGATGCAAGTTTTATCATGAAACTTTTCTGAAGAGAAAACCATCTTTACCAAGTTCAGACTTAATTAATGTACTTTTAAACAACTTTAGGTGATGACGTCATAACATGATGAACAACCAAACACCTTGAGAACGAGCATTCTACTCACTAGACTAACATGCTCGTGCAAGTTGTTGGTGAATTAACTATTGAAGAACCTTTCAACCTTTGTAACATTAGATTTTTATGGGAATTTGTAAGTGAATGAGGAATTGTACCGCAGAAAAAATAGCTGCCTGGCTTGGCTCGTACCTGCAATGTCTCCCCATTTTAGCTGTAATAATGGGCGTTCTATTAAGGATTAGATTTCTTAAATGTTTTGTTTATCATAACTGGGAGAAAGACAAATAATCTGATAATCAAAAGCTCTTTAATTCATAGTACACTTAAAATAGGCTCCATGCTTCCATGCCATTTGCAGGGCTGAGAGGAAGAAATAAGAAGAAACAGAAACATCAAGGTAGGCAAATATTGAAAAATTCGGGTAGAATGTCGTATCCGACCGCCACTTGTTCTCATTCAATATAACCAATAAAGTAATCTTACCTACCTCGTAAGGTGGAGAACATATGGATGATGATGGACATATACTTCAAATTATTCCAGGATATTTATTTCATGAAAAATCAGCCATTTTGGTATACGATGACTTCCTCAGTCATGTCAGTCTGATCTTGTAAACTCCACAATTAGTGACCAACACAGTCATTGTACATGCGTAGTGGCAACTATAATAGGATCCTTCTATTTTTTGAAGGGGAGGATTTTTTAGAAGGGAAATAAAGTCCGAAAACCATCATAAAAGTGGATTTTAAAGATAGTTTTTGCTTTCTGTACCACCAAAAATGGATAGAATATTATTTAACTGGTTAGTGGTTGCAAAAAAAATCTCCAAAAACCCTTTAAAAGTGGCGGTCGGATACGACATTCTTTCTAAAAATTCAGTCAAGTTTCAAGTATGCAGTAAGCTTGGGCGATAACGATTTTTTTTTATCCACGATATATCGGCAAACATATATTGCAGTTTTCAATAATATCGCAGTTCGTTTTTGCATTCATTCATGATTGCTTTAGGGCCAATAACCACAGGTATGTACCTTCTACAATTGCAAATTTATTTGCAGAGTGTGTATGTACTTCTGACGTAGTTTGCTTTTGTTTCTGATTTCTAAAAGCTCAAAAGACTAATGATTTTATTTCCATGGAATATCTGACTTGACTCACAATGTCGATTTATATTTTATCATGATATATTTGTATTCGTGATTCGCCAATATGCCGATAACTTAAATAGGTTCTCGATATTGTAATCGAATAAAAAAATATTCGATATCGTGTTTATCGCCCAAGCTTAGTATACAGTAAAATTGTTTCTAGCTATATGTTGCTTTTTCGTTTCTTTCTATCTGTTTACCTTGTCTTGTGTGTTTACTTTTGTTAATTTTCACTCTCTTTTTTTTGTCTACAATGCCCATTCCTCTTACTCACTTATTCCTCTATTTCTATTAAATATTTATCATTCTTTCTTCATACATATTCAGGTCAATATGAGCTCGAGCGGTAAGAATGCAGCACTGAACCCCAGAGAAGAAAATCGTGGTCTTCATCAGACTTACTCCCTGACAAACCGAGAAATATTGAGGAAAAGAAATGATAAATATTCACAGTGCCAAACCTTAATTGCATGCCAACTGTTTGAAGCAGCCAAACGGAATGATGAGAGGTTACTTTTGCAAATCGAAGATAAAGATCTTGTGGGTTTAGAAGTTTGCTATCATTGTCTTTGCTATATTAAGTATGTACCCAATTCTTGACAAGGCCAGATCCATCAGATAAAATAGCTATTTGGTACAATGATGCATAAATAAAATTCTGTGAAGAAGTCATCCAGAAGAGAATAATAAAAACAATGAAATTATTTTCACAAAGTCATTACATCGTAAGTTCATCAAGTATGTACAAAACGTGGAGGGAGTTGACTGGAGTTGACCCACAATCTGAAAACACGTCTGAAAAGTACATTTCCTACGCTGGTAATTCATAGATCATTTACTAAGAATACAGTTGACTTGGTGTACAGCCAATCTCTCGCTGCAAAAGAACTGGTATAGAGACTGCAGTTGGCTCAGATACATTATGTACTGATACTGATATATAGACAGCAGTGAAGGTGATGGAGAAGCAGAGAGATTTTTACATGAAAGTACATATTCTTTTCATGCACCAATAAAAGGCTTTTTTTAAGTGTGCTAAAGGTTAAACAATACTAGCCAAAAACAATTAATGCCAGGGACTACAGGTTCACGTGTTGGAATATTTAGTACTTCAGAATTTTTTTAAATTCTTTTCATTGCAAATTAGACCTTGAAGTTTGGATAACCTTTATCATGTATGAAATGGATTATTATTGGTGCAAAAATGGATGGAAAAGGAGTATCATGACCATGACAAAATAAAGCAGTTATTTAAATAACTTATTAATTGTGTGTATTAACGAAGAATGTGTTTTATCAATTTAAACATTGACAATTAATAACCAATACTGAACTTTTTAAAGATGATAAAAGATTTACAAATAATTGGTCTTTGATGTAGGCAGGGTTAGATCCAGGGTTGCCCAAAGAGGGTGGGGCTCAAGGCAAGGAGATGGGGGATTTGAAACGAAACCCTAAAATATTGAAATGTATGGTCAATTTAGAATGTTTTCACATGATCAATTAAATTGGAATACTACCCCACGACACCATGGATCATACCCTGGGAGTAAGGGGTAGAAGACTGGGAGATCAGACGTTCAGGGAGCAGTCGGGTTCAGACCTTTTATTCAAGGCAAGATTTTTTTAAACTGGTTCATTTCTTTACAATGACATCAAATATTTCCCAAATATGGAATCCCATTTCCAAACTCTTCCCTACCTCACTGGACCGATTTGACAGATTAGGGTAGGGGAAACATAAAAACATAGCCCATGTGAACTATTCAATTATACAAAAATCCCCATTAAAATGTACAGTTTTCTAAGAATGACCGAAAGAGGGCGCTATTTTCATGTCATAGTTCAAATGCAAATATCTGCCAAACTGGCAAGTTTTGTGAGTGTGGATTTAGATATTAGAATTTACATGTAATTATCTATTAAACTGTTTCTACGCTCATGCTTGATATGCGTCACGAAACTCAATTTCTGAATGCATTTTCATTGCACGCTCCATGGTCTAGTAGTCTGAAGTCAAGTCACATGCTGAACTTAACTCCATAGCCGTAGTCTCTTGTCAAGTCGCACTTGGCACCATGGATGCAAGTTTTATCATGAAACTTTTCTGAAGAGAAAACCATATTTACCAAGTTCAGACTTAATTAATGTACTTTTAAACAACTTTAGGTGATGACGTCATAACATGATGAACAACCAAACACCTTGAGAACGAGCATTCTACTCACTAGACTAACATGCTCGTGCAAGTTGTTGGTGAATTAACTATTGAAGAACCTTTCAACCTTTGTAACATTAGATTTTTATGGGAATTTGTAAGTGAATGAGGAATTGTACTGCAGAAAAAATAGCTGCCTGGCTTGGCTCGTACATGCAATGTCTCCCCATTTTAGCTGTAATAATGGGCGTTCTATTAAGGATTAGATTTCTTAAATGTTTTGTTTATCATAACTGGGAGAAAGACAAATAATCTGATAATCAAAAGCTCTTTAAATCATAGTACACTTAAAATAGGCTCTTTATTTCTGCAATTACTATTAAATACAAACTTATACAATGTTCATAACTGGATTCATTTTGCATTTTTAAACAACTTTAGGTGATGACACCATAACATGATGAACCCCCAAACACCTTGAGTTTGTTTTTTACAAACTCTATACCTCTAGTTTTAATTGTTATCAGTCTTACCAGTGTCAGTGATGATAACAAATTATGGACAGCAAATAAGTTATATTTTTAAAATTTGTTTTTACAGTCAACTTACTGTAGCAACATGTTGCGTCACTGCGAGAACATCCATCGAGCAGCACACGTTGTGAACCTTGACCCTGCAGCCGAGTATTTTGACTATCAGCCAATTGCAGGTATGATAAAATGATACACTGAAACAGCAGAAAGAGACACACTAGGCACGGAAAAAAAAAATTAAATTCAAAAGTTAAGTAATGGACGGACTCAAAAGCAAAACCTAGCACCACCCTCCTACTGTAGCTGCACTTTAGTGGGAAGTTGCTATAGAGGTCAAAATCAGTCAATTGCTTGTTTTGACTGTTGACCCAAATGTGCACACAGGGGCATTTTTGACTGGTATTTACTGTCATTTTGACCACCCTGAACAATACTAGACAATGCTTTTACCAGTCAAAACAGTCAACTCATTTTGATCCGTAAATGTACTTACTACACGTAAGGTTTGACAGTGTTTGACCCTTGTAGTAGTAGGAGGGTTAATAAGCTATTTGCAACTTTCATTGGATTATTGTCTGCATAGTATTAGCCAGAGGGGTGTCTGGGTGTGTTTTGGACACCCGACTTCATCTGTCATTTACATGTAAAAGTATTGTAAGTGAACAATTTGGACACCCCGTTTTGAAATTTCCAGCATATTTGGACACCCTATTTCTAAATCCTGGCTAACAACTTGGTTGTCTGGTACAATGACTTAAATTTCCCAGACTTAACACACGTGTTGCTATACAATGTGATTCAGGGGAACCTCTCTTGCGTAGTCCAATAGCCATACACAGTTGATAGAAACGATACCTGAACAACCTGAGCTGAAGGTTACTATGCCAAATATTACCCCATCCTCACTAAGGCTGTGCCGAGTATCCCGGTACCCGGATACCCGACCGAAACTGTCATTACCCGGTTCCATTTTTCGGTTCCAGTACGTTACCCGTAAATGACTTTTGAAAATTCCGACTGGACATTTAAGCCACACAAATGGAAGTCTCTGATTTTTTGTTAACAAAATGTGTGTGAGGAACGGGGATGCTACGAGTCATTTTTAATATAGAGGGCGGGAAATTATTACAGTCCACATTTATTATGACGCTAAGAGAAACTTGTGTTCATTGTGGTGAATTTATACATTCGGGAGTATTTATGTGGTTTTTACGGGTACCCGGGTTTTCAAAGATTTCCAATTTCAGGTATCCGGTTCCCGAAATAACAGAAAATGCACAGCCTTAATCCCCACCCTGAAATCATGTGATATAGCAACAGGAATATTGGCTGAAATTTGAGTATGAGGGAGATTTATACATTTTTTCTTTTCATTTTTATCAAATTAACGATGTATTATCTGAAACCTTACTCGGAGTAAAGTTTAAGTACAAGTATCAATCATCTTGTGGCGCAAGGATTTCAGAGATGCCAACATTTACGATTTGGGTGTAATTTTTACGATTTATTGAGTCCAATTACGATTGTACGATCCTTGTATCAATTTTTACGATTTATAAAAATGTAAAGCCTCGAGTGTGAGGTTTGAAAAGGGGGTAATTTGGGTATTTTCGTGTCCGAGGCGGATGCAACGTGGCGAATTACTCTTTTTCAATTTGTAATGTTGGCATCTCTGGGATTTATTCCTTTTGTTTGTAACTTTATTTCCATTTTCTGATATTCTGTTTACATTTTCTTCTTTAGATATAAAGGAGTTGATTGAAGTCGATGATGTCATGGAGGAAGATACTCTAAGGTTCGGGCCAAACGGTGGGTACTGTATGGAGTAAGTGTTAAAACTCCATTTGTCATCTGTCCTCATTCTTGTATGTGAGAGCCCTCGGGTGTTTAACCTACAAAACATACTGTCTACACAATCTGTTTAGTTAGGCTATGTCCGAATTAAGCATTTTTTGTTACGGCTATGGCTATTGGCTGCAGCAGCAATGCTGAAGTATAGGGAAGAAACAGTGATCTAGCCATAGTCGTAGCCAAAGCCGTCATTTCCTTTTTATGACCCTTGTACAATTTCCAAATGGAAGGTCCAACAGTGAACAAATTATTATCTAAAATCTTAGTTGAGACAACAGTCTGAAATGCTTTTTATTTCTGGGAAAAATAGGAATTGTTATGGGGTTTTTTCTTCAAAAGTTTCAAAAGGTTAACTTTTTTTTAACCCTCCTACTACAGCTGCACTTTAGTGGGAAGTTGTTATAGAGGTCAAAATCAGTCAACTGCCCATTTTGACTGTTGACCCAATTTTTGACTGGTTTTTACTGTCATGTTGACCACCCTGAACAATCAATACCAGACAATGCTTTTACCAGTCAAAAACGGTCGACTCATTTTGACCTGTAAATGTACTTACTACATGTAAGGTTTGACAGTGTTTGACTTTTAAGTGCACCAGATATACCTAAGTAGCAAGTATATCAACATTTTGACTGACATTGACCCTTGTAGTAGGAGGGTTAAACAGACAATAAACAAAGAAATACAATTTTCTCAAATAGGTCAGCAACGTATTGTGTTGAAACTTTCACACGTTGTTCTTTCCCTTTTTAAGGAAGGTACAACATTACTTGAACCCTCTTTTTTTAAAGAAATATATCATTTAACTAACCTGTGAAAGTTTCATCAGTTTGGATTTAGGAAAGAGAAGTCTTTCAAAAATTTGGATTCAGATTATTTAACTTTTCATGAAAATACCAGCTTCTTAGAGAGGAGGGCCAAAATCATGGTACAGCCAAGCCTTTGAGAAGCCCGGCCCGGCCAGGCCCAGGCAACCTGGCCTCCTAATCTGTTTTTGTGAGTCCTAATCCTGTAATAATACAGTACCTGCCAATCTACATAACCTGGGTTTTTGGACGGCCTATAGCCCAGCCAAGTAGAGCTCAATATAACAGCTCAGTTGTGAACAAAAGACAGGGGAGTTGTCAATCAAGTCTGTGTTAACAATAAGAGCTATTTGAGATCTATTCATTAGTAAAGGGTCTTTTGTGCGCAGCTAGGGGATTATATAGGCCAGTAGGCCTGGGCAAAGCCTGGGCCTGACCGGGCTTCTCAAAGGCTTGGCTGGACCATGACTTTGGCCCTCCTCCCTTAGACAAATTTAGGCAATATTGATACATTCAGTAAGTTTTAAAATTTTGTTATTTTTTGAATTACTAAATTCTTTACCAAATAAGAAAAATATACAAAATTGTATAACTCTTTTAACCAATAACATTTGTTCTGAATTTGTTCTTTATGCACATACAGGTATTTTGCACAGAACTTTGACTGGCTTAAAGAACAGATAGGAGATATTGAAGATGATTATCTCATATTTGATTGTCCAGGTTTGAAACTTATATATCTGATTTTAATTCCTATAGAGCATCAGCATTATTTTGGGTTATTTGAAACCTTATAAGAAACTTATTTAAAACCCTGCGACGTGCCATAGCGCTGTTGCGGACAGTAGGTTTGTAAACAAAATTTAATTACTCCGTTCATGCTCACCCCAAATTTCTCAAATTCCGTAAGTTCACTGTTGAGGTATATCCAAATAGCATGGTTAATTCCCATTAGCCTGCTTTGAACCCTTGACCCAAAAAATCCTACTGCAAAAAGCATGGTCCCATAGGACCGTGTGCAAATCATGCATGGTCCCGTAGTACACATCCTGCATGGTCCCATAGTACCGTGTACAAATCGTAATCCCATCTGTCAACACAAGGGCATTGACTTCGGCTCTGAGCGGCTTATCAAAAGCTATCAGTTACCCACTATGACCGCGTTCACACTTGATCCGGCAAGGGCGATCAAAGGAGGATCAGATCCTGCAAGGGCGATCAAAGGGCGATCAACAGTCCGCGATCAGTTTGATCGCCCTTGCAGGATCTGATCCTCCGTTGATCGCCCTTGCCGGATCTAGTGTAAACGCGGCCTATGTTGTGCCAGACCATGAAGCCAGACATGCTGGAACCACCAGCCATAGGATAAGAGATGTTTATTCCTATAACTGCTATGGGTACACATAATAGGGTATATTTTATGTCGATTTGGGGTAGGGGAAAAAGCGTTATCAGAACTAAAATAAACATCAACCTAAAGGGCCCTTACATTTTTTGTTTGCTTCAAATTGTTGTCTAGGGTCTAGAGGACCTCTAGGCATCTGTTAAAACCATTGGCAGTTGGTAGTGTTCAACGCAACAGAAGTTATAGCGCCCTTTCACACCTACTGTAAAATAAAGCGCGATGCAACCGCGGTGTGAGTATAAGTGTCATGGCACGTCGCAGGGTTTTAAGAACGTAATTTCATATTAAAAATCAAAACTATACGACTCAAAACAATTTAGGGAACAAAACAATTTAGGGAACACCGGATTTACTGCAAGAGGTGGTCACACCCGTTATTGAAATGTTCCATGAACCGGGATTTTCATTTGCAACCCCCACTCTCATCTTTCAGTAGTCATGTCATGAAATGTGTAATCACTACATGCATCCTTTATCATCTGTTTCATTGTGCAGTTCTTTCTCATCAATTCTGTGAAACATTGTGTTTATCTTAAATAAATGATCTTGCTTTAACTGAGATTATTCCGGTGTTCCCTAAATTGTTTTGTTCCCTAAATTGTTTTGAGTAGTATATAAAAGAATACCCCATGCATAGAGATTAAGCTTATTACTCGATTTATTTATTTGCGCACTGTCTGTGACAAATAGAGTGATTATTGTGTAGTTTAAAGAATTATTCCCTTTATATTCAAAATTGTAAATAGTGTAAATATTATAATATAATGTTCATAGAAGTATAAGAATTGTGTCCATGTGTCCCTTCATTTGTGTTTGTGTTTGTAAGTGATTCTGTTGGACCGGGCTCACCGAGTTCGGTGGTGAAATGTATCATTAAGACCTCATATTAGCGGCTATACTATTAAATATTTGTGAAGACGCCAAAATGAACCTTTTTGTAACAAGCACCTATATGCAGTTGTAACCTCCAGTTCTTTTCAGAACTAATCACTACTCAATAGAGAATTTCACATGGTGTCACCACAATTAGTCTTAGTTATATGAAGTTTTTTATTACCCGAGATGATTGAAATATGTTATTGAAGATCTCTTCCATCTATTCTTATTTGAAGATAACAATGCAAATGAAAAAAATAATAATAATTTACAACCAGCAAACTTTGCAGATATGAGTCGAATAGGCTTGGGTGATGCTGGGTTGGATAGATTCAAATTTATCGCAGTGTGAGAATTGGAACAGCCATTCCACTTTAAAATAAAAAGAAGTATTTGGTAAAAAACTTTGACTAAATTCCTTGCAGGAAATTCAACAGAGCGCTGTCATACACTGGCACTACTATATTTATATAAAAAGTTATTCAATGGTCATTTTGTGCACTAATTGTTGAATCAATTCAAAATGAAATCGCGACTTCTTTGTGGCGTTGTTCCCAGACTCCAACATTTCTGGAATCATTCATGCTAATTTGAAGTTTCATTTCAGTCACTGTCTCTTTCCCTCTCTCACCAACTAGGACAAATAGAGCTGTATACATACCTGTCATGAAGCAGTTTGTTGAAACCTTACAAAGCTGGGATTTCAGAATCTGTGCCGTGTTTCTTATAGATTCCCAGTTCATGGTCGACACAGCCAAGTTCTTCTCAGGTAATTGTATTATACGAATGGAGAATTAGCCGTTGCAAACTGCTTACCAACCTAAAGGACCTTATTAATCTCCTTTTGTCCTATCCCAGGACCAGTTCCTTCTTTTGTGTTCATTTCATACCTGACTAACTTCCTCTCCAACAGTATGTTTATGTATGTATCTTGTATTCTCCTGTCTCACTTTGCCTTTGAGAAAAAACCTGCTAGGTTCGAAACGCAAGGCATTGATTTTGAAATTCTATTTTATTAAAAATAATCGCTCTTATTTTTATTTTTATTTTATTATACTTTTTCACTTGCACAAAACAGTACAAAAGCAACACTAAAATATAAAGTAAAAATATATATATTTATAACAAAACATTACATAAATTATAATTAAAAAAAGAAATGTAAATAAATATAATGTTGCAAAGTGAGTGATAAGGTGGTATAGCCATCCTAGCTTCTAGCGGCATCCCAGCCCCTCATGTTTATGAACTGCTTGCTGGTCTTATCAAAGGGTATGAGGAAAGTTTTTCGACCTGAAAATGTTGGTTTTTGACAGTTCTTTTATGGAAAAGTTTGTTTATTGGATTGCAATATTTTCCCCAGGGCCTATACCAATTTTAGGATCAATTCAAAACAGGTTATAGGGAAGAGGTTGACCAACGATCAAAAGGGTTTTGGACAAACTACTTTTTTACAATATTTTACCTTGGGTTTAGATAATAAATAAAAACTTATGTTATATGACATAATCTCTCTAAGAAATTAGGGAAGGTCCATTATCGATATTTGGTTAGAGCCCTTCTTTAACCCTCCTGTGACTGCAACGGTCAAAATCAGTCAAAATGTTGATATACTTACCAAGGTATATCTAGTGCACTGAAAAGTCGAACACTGTCAAACCTTATGTGTAGTAAGTACCTTTACAGGTCAAAATGAGTCAACCGGAGTGTCGTGGCCGAGCGGTCTAGCCAGCGGCGTAGCCATGGGCGGGCCTGGGGGGGGCACGTGCCCCACCACAAATTTCCAGTGCCCCCCCAGGTGCCCCCCCCACGAAAAATCCTCATAGTGCCCCAAAAAACAGAAAAGAAAAAGAAAAGGGAAAAAACCCATACCCCTGGGCCCCCCCCCCCCACTGAACAGCAATGTACCCCTATGCCCCCCCCCCCCCACTGAAAAAGTCCTGGCTACGCCGCTGGGTCTAGCTTACCGGACTCAAGTTCTGGTGTTAGCAGCAGAATGTGAGTTCGAATCCCGGCCGTGATACTTGTGTCCTTGAGCAAGACACTTAACCATAATTGCTTCTCTCCACCCAGGGATTAAATGGGTACCTGTGAGGGCAGAGTTGGTTGATTAACCCTATATGCGCTGTAATGGCAGCAATTGAGCTGTATACTCCCCAGGGAGCTGAGATGGTTTTAGGAATGATTTATGAGCCTTATGAGCAGGGGTAATAATATAATGCGCCTTGAGCACCACTTAGTTGGTGGATACGTGCGGTGTATAAGTCCACACATTATTATTATTAGGTGTTCGGCTTTTCAGCCGAACAACTATTGTTACTGTTCCGTTTTTTTTTTTTTTTTCACTTCTCCTTCTCCTTAACTCTTCTCTACATCGAAAGTGCAAGTTAACAATTTCACACAACCTTGAAACTTCACACATATAAAGACCTTATCATGTAGATGAATCTAGAAGTTGTAACGTAACGTCATCAGGTATCAAATTACAAGCCATTTAAGTTTTAAAAATGACCATTTGCTATCGACTGTATATCAAAATATACTAAAGCTATGATGTTCATAATCTGGGATCTGATAGATCAAGCCTTAGGCAACATTTGAAAAGTTAACGTCAAAATCGTCTGACATTTGCTTCCGGTCGTACCGGAAGGTCAAAGTTTTGATTTGTTTTTTTTCTTCAAAATTCCTTTTCTGGGCCAAAATCCCATTGACTTAACACACACCAGACACTCGTGGTTCTGGGGCCCATTGTTTACAAACCGCAGAGACTGAGATCGTTATCTACTGGAAAACAGCTGGCGGTCTTCACGGGGACGTTTGCGGTGTCACAGGCTAAAGCTCTTGCAGGATAAAATATATTTTATAGATGTGTGGTTGGGCGTTTAAGCCAATAACGGATGCGCTACAATATTTCTAAAACCATAGATCGTATTAACTTAATACTGCAGTGTCATTTTTGTACGAATGGAAAGGGCTGTTGAAAAAGCCAGTACCGAAAAGCTATTTCTTTGAAATGAGTAAGGCAACTTACTTTTGAAAACAATCTTAAGTCACATTTTAACAATGATCCCAATTGATGAGGACATCAATTACCGTCACTTCCGAACACCTTGAGTTTCTTCACAAACTCTGAATTTCTAGTTATTATTATTAACCGTTTTTGACTGGAAAACACATTCTCACAAACACTATAGCTGCTTGCCACTAAAAGTTCAGTATAGTAGGAGCAAGCTTGGGCAAGCTCAGTGGCTGAGAGGTTAAGACGTCTGCACTAGTATGCAGGAGGTCGTGGGTTCGAATCCCGTCCGAGTTTTTTCCACAGACACTCGGAAAGCACTGAGTATACAGCGCTATATACACACGTCGGTGTAGGGCAAAAATTGAATCAATTGTTTAATACCCGACGCAAGAATTTCATCAACATATAAAGTAGGAGGGTTAAAGGATAATGACAATAAAGATGAACCATTCTTTCTGATAGGAATAATGGCAGCTCTGTCTACAATGGTAAATCTTGAGGTTCCACACATTAATGTTATGTCTAAGATGGATCTGCTGAGCAAGAAGGCAGAGAAGGAGATGGAAAAGTGAGTCCAATATAGGCATGTGCGAATAATTTGATTATTCGAATATTCACGAATAGTTGTTGCTAATCGTACTCGAATTTGCGGATTTTGAATTATTCGATTAATCGCGCAGGCGTGAATACCTGCAACTATTCGCGAATAATGATCAATTGCCTTTGAACCATTCATAACTTGCGGTCGTGAAGTGTTTGCTTACTATTCACGACTACTATTCCCAAGTAATCCTATTAAGCTGGCAATTACACCGTTTTGTCTAGTCATGGTGGTAAGCTTTGTATTTGTAGTGTTTGCAAATAGGAATGCCTTTGAGGAAGCCGACATGGCAGGCTGGATAGCTGTGACTCCAGCGACTGTTATCTGCTGAATGATGATAACGGTGCACTCATTTGTCCTAATTTGTCTTGTCATTGTTCTGTTCATAGCCTTGCTGATGTCTAAAGCGCTTAAAAATAAATGTAATACAGTGTAATACATTTATATGAAGAATAAATCACTTCATCACTGCCAGCAACTGGAGCTGTGGCGTAACTAGGGAACAATTTTCGGGGGAACTAGGAATTGCACCACTTTTTCTAGGGGGAATATCAATACTTGAATCCTGCAGTCTCAAACAGTGACCTATTTTTTTCCCTAAATTCTGCACCTGCAGGGGGTACTTGCAGAGTGCTGAATGAACATACTTCATATTTTTGTAGCATAAACTTGTGCTAATAGTAATTAAATGTGAACACTACAAAATCATGTAACGTTTTTGTTTTTGAAGAAAAGCTGGGGATGACGAATTGATGATTAAACAACTGCGATTAATTTACACTAACTTGAATGTTTCATGTTTATTTATTACACATTGATTTGTTTGAAAATGTCAATTTATTTTCATAAATATTAACTACGAAAAACATGGTTCTATTGGTCACTGCCTTTCGCATTGCGGGTGTAATTGCCTTTGCACTTGCAGGTAATGTAAGGTCTACTGATGAGTAATGATAAATCCCACCGATCCACTTATTGCATGACGTTAATGTTTGCCACGCCCCATTTGGTTCCCAAGAAAAGTTTGTCCAATAATGATAACGTAATTTGCGGTGAGCATAAGTCAATCACAAAACGCATAGGCCGTCGTACAAAATCAGTTCAGGGTACACGCACCACGTGTGTGCCTGAACCAAAGGTTTTTAAGCATAGTGCGGGGCACACTGCGGAAGCTTTGGACGTAAACAACGAATACGTCTAAAAAGTGGCCCCTGCATTGCTTGCATGGTTATTTTTTATTTTGTGTATAGGACTAGGCTAATCAATTTGAAATAACAGGGGGGACCGTTAACTTATTGGTATTTCTCTTCACGGCGACTTAAATATAAACAAGATCTCTTCAATGCGTTCATTTTATGGGGTTTAGGTGGACTTCCCTCTGTTGATATGGGATGAACGTAACTGCGCGTGACTTAGCATGTGCTCAATGTGCACTGTTAATGCTAATTGTGCTGGAAGTTTCCCACGCTGCCAGAGTAATAACTCGACGGCGATTGGATTTTCACTTACGAAAATGTATTATTTCGAGTACAATTTTGCAAGAAATAAAGGAAAAAACAGGCATTAAAAAGCTTAATGTATGTGTTTGTTTATTGTCTGAATGTTACAAATAGGCCAAAAATTACTATCAAAGCAATTGTTTTTAATGTTTTAGTATTTATAAACCGCGGGAAAAAATTGGCCAACTATTCGCGAATAGTCGATTATTCGCGAAAAGTTGCCACGCGATTAATCGAATAGTAAATTTTACTATTCGCCCAGGCCTAGTCAAATACCACGATGCTTGAGAATGTCAATAGCTCCCCAAGCAGGAAACCTACATGTATCTTGTCTTAAAACTTGTAGCTTTGCATGGTGAGGAGGATAAGTAAGACTAATTGCGGTGACACCATGTGAAATTCTCAATTGAGTAGTAATTAGTTCTGAAAAGAACTGGAGGTACAACTCGGAGTTGGTGAACTGGAGGTACAACTCAGAGTTGTACCTCCAGTTCTTTTCAGAACTAATTACTACTCAATTGAGAATTTCACATGGTGTCACCGTAATTAGTCTTACTTATCTTGTCTTATAGATCCTCAAGCAGGAAACCTACATGTATTTTGTCTTCATCTATGGATATTAACAAACACATGTTGACTTTTGTGAACGTGCCATGTATTTTAATATCGTGTGTCGTTTTTACATGTCATTTTGGATCTGGATAATAATGTACAATCGCCTGCAAAGGCTATCACGTACAGGTGCGCGTGTGCATGGGCTGTACAGCAATATTACAAAAGTGAGTCCCCCCCCCCCCCCCCAGTTAGTCTGGACCTGGAGAATACATCGATTTGAGGGCTTAAAACCAGAACTGGATATGTCCACTTTTGCCTAAAATGTGTCATGGGGCGTTTCTGATTGTTTCAGAAAGATTCAAAGTTTTAAACTCATTTTTTTCAAAAAACCGATTTTGGACATAACCAGTTCTGGTTTGAAGCCCTCGACATATTACATGTGGTTTTACGTATTACGTTTTTATAACAAATATGCATAACCGAAAGCACGCGCTTTCCTTTGTTTGTCTTAGATTTGGGTGGTCATGTGATGTGAAATTGGCGCTTTGATTGGCCATCTTTTATGAATGGGGATAGGTCAATGTACCTAAGCAGAGATGTCAAGAGATTTGCGCACCCGTCTGCAAGTAAACTTCAAGGAAACGGGATCAGTATGTTTCTGTGCACTCGGATCTCATCACATAGAGTTCTTGCTTCCCAAGGACAGCTATAAAATATCTATGCCAAGGCGGCTCATACATGTTTTGAATTTTGAGCTTTTTTCCCACCAGATTCCTAGACCCTGATCCGCAATTACTGCTCTCTGAAGCCAACAATTTCTCACCCAAGTTTGAGAAACTGAACAATGCATTTGCAAACTTGGTATGTATTAAAAGTAGAACTGTTCTCTTTTTGTAGTCGAGTAGTCTTTCCAGGGAAGATACCATCATCAGCTTAACACCATTACAATTCAACCATTTGGTTAATTTTGCATTACCAAATCTACACCTTACCTTTGTTTCATCAACATTTTCCAAATTTAAACTAATACATCATTCCTCTTGACAACCACAGATTGAAGATTACAGTCTTGTTCGCTTCATCCCGCTGAACCCTACCGACGAGGAATCAATCGGAGATCTTCTACTCAGCATCGACACCACGTTACAGAAGACCAGGACGTGCGGATACCAAGAGATGTAGATGAGGATGATGATGATGGTGACAGGGAAGCCTGAAGATGTTTGCTTTAGGAGAGGACAGTAACCAAAGACTGAGATCAAGGACTAAGGCTTGTGCTCAATGCCGGAAAGCAAACCGAGCATTTATTGAAGGTGAGAATGCTGTCCCCTAGCGATATTGATGCTGTTGTCATTCGAGTATGGTATTGAGAGTTGGAGGATTAGAATACATAGACTATTTCAAACACAAATGTTTTCATCCGAAGCCAAAACAACATTACTTGTATCAAACCGTTCAAGTCAATTGACTGAGTAATTGAAAGCAGTGTGCATGGACTGCATGTAATGTCCATAGAACAGGAAACTGACTCAAGGAAACACAAATTGACCGTAAAATTTTCTGCTGTAAATCGAGAGGTTAAGACGTCTGCACTAGTAAGCAGGAGGTCATGGGTTCGAATCCCGCCAGAGTCGCCTGTAAAGTTTTTCAAAACTGAGTATACAGTGCTATACACACGTCGGGGCAGGGCAAAATTAAATCAATTGTTTATCACCCGATGCAAGAATTTCATCAACTTAACATCAGAGATTGTTCGTTGATGTGGCAAAACCTCACTCTGGCATTTTATCTTGTTGAAAAACAATGGCGAAAACGCCCTTTTGCTCACCAAACCCTTTAGATTGGGTTACGCGATTAATATGCAAATAAGGCTTGTGAAGATTACCGAGAGCTTGGTGAAATAGTCTAAAGAATAGTGATGGAGTCATTCCCCCATCATTCCAATACGACTCTTCTGTTTTTTTTTTTAAATGCGTCATTCCTTACCAACTCACCTGGGGGTTGACAGTGACCATCTCAGATTTTGTTGATATTTTTTCAACAATCTTCTGGGTATGTAATGCACACCCACAAAATTTTGGCTCTCAAATCCTTGTTGTTTTTAAGATATGACCCCTTGAACAATTTAGCCCCGCCCGGTTTTTCACCCCCTATATTGCATTGGTGAGTTTTCCCTGAAAATTGATATTTATGATGACTGGCACCCATATTATCAGAATCTTTTCTCAAAAGTGGTATACATCATTTACTTTTTATGTTACAGGTCCTCAAAACCTCCATTTGTACTGACATGAGGGACTTCTTGTCATTCTTGGCCCTCCCTTGTGCCCACATGAAATGTCAGTTTGCTTTAATATTATACATGGGTAATGTCTAGGTACATATGATAGTTGAGATAAACACATGGTGTTACCGCAAACCGAAACGATATCGATATTCCACAGTGCAAAGCCAGTGCAAAGCCTTGAAGGAAGGTTGTGGGTTCGAATCCAGCCCTAGTCACCTGTGGATTCTTTCCACAGAAATAGTACATGTACACTTCAGATGAGCATAATAAAAACGTGCAAGGTGAATAAACAAACAAATCAAAATACACTGCATAAACTTCCTTATGGGTTGTGGCCAGCTCGGATATAGATCAGTTGGGGAATGACAATTGATGTTTCTTTTTAAAAAAAGACAGCACCTTAAGAATTGAGATAGGTTTAATACCAGCATCTTGACACCAAATTGAAAATGTATTCATTTTATGGATACCAGAGGGTTCAAAAATACACAACAGAAATCAAGAAGTTCTTCGTAAATCTGGAACAAATTTTATTGTACTGTATGACAGCAGCCCACTTTGTACATTGTGTTCTAATAAACTGGTCTCCTACAATTTATACTAATTTCATTTTATTTAAAGTGTTTTTTAATAACTGTTTTTCAATTTTTTTAGAGAGAATATTTACTTAACACGGTCAGCTATTTTCTAATATTTGCTACTACTTTATATGCAAATTAATATCCCCTTTAGCCTACTAAATGGGTTGCAGATATGTCAATTTATAACAGATAAAAATGCATAGCTTCCACTATTCTGATATTTTCCTATATTTTTTGTTTATAAAAGAATAGAAAATATAGGAGAACATTAGATTCAGTAAAAGCGGGCATTCAAATCAATCAGTTTAAAAGTACACTAAATTTGTAACTATTTATAATTAATTCTAAATCCATTGAATGTTTTAACTATAAAATAATGAAAGCAACATCCTGATCTTTGTCTGAGACAGAATTACAAACAAGCAATGTTGAGCGTAGGTTTAGCCTGATTAAAATCACACAAAACTATCATTATAAGTAAGTGGAGCTCGGCGGAGTCACTGACTATCATGCACTCTGTTTGAAATGTAAAAAAATATATATATATATACTACCGGAATAAAGTAACTGTGCATCATTTGAAGTTATGCTATTTTTTAATGAAAAAAGATAATACAATGATTTGTGGTGTTCTGTTAAATCACTGTTTAACTGTTAACAGGATAATCTCGAAATCTGTATGCTTGGACACTAGGCTTCGTGACACGTCCTTGAAGAGATGTGGTGTCAAAAGTCAGTTCACAAACTCAGTATCGTGTGTGTCCACCATTGGCGTTGATGCAGGCTTGACAACGACGACGCATAGACGACACTAAGCGATTGAAGAAAGCTTGGGGAATGTTGTTCCATGTCTGAACCAACGCTTGTCCCAATTCAGCTAACGTCAATGGCTGATTCTGGGCTTGACGTAAACGTCGCTCCATTTCATCCCAAGCGTGCTCGGTAGGGGACAGGTCCGGAGAAACAGCTGGCCAGGGGAGTACCGGAATGTTCTGCTGTCTCAGGAAATCTGTCACAACACGAGCGACATGTGGACAGGCATTATCTTGCTGAAGCGTGATGTTACGTCCTTGTCTTTGAATGAACGCTTGCACATGAGGCCCAATGATCTCGTCCCTGTATCTCAGACCTGCATCAACGCCTATGGTGGACACACACGATACTGAGTTTGTGAACTGACTTTTGACACCACATCTCTTCAAGGACGTGTCACGAAGCCTAGTGTCCAAGCATACAGATTTCGAGATTATCCTGTTAACAGTTAAACAGTGATTTAACAGAACACCACAAATCATTGTATTATCTTTTTTCATTAAAAAATAGCATAACTTCAAATGATGCACAGTTACTTTATTCCGGTAGTATATATATATATATATTTTGGACTTAAATCCACGCGTGCTTCAGTTAAATGTTTTCTAATGGGATCGGGGAGAACCACCTTAAAAACTTTACATACACAGTGTTTGAAATGCCACTTAAAATGACACAACAGATTTCACATTCTTTGGACCGAAACATGTCCATTCTATTCATAAAGAAAATCTTGGAGTAAACTACAGGTTAAGCGGATTACTAGAATGGAAAATTGTTAACTGTAAAACAGTCTCTGTGACACTTACATGAGTTAGACTTGACAGATAACACGTACAAGCAATTGGATTTACAAAATGATGAATGTGAAACATCAAAGATAACATTGTGTACAGATACTCATTTTTCATAGGCCAACACTATTGTAAGAAGCTTCATTTAAAAAATTTAAAAAAATGAAATACTTTCAGACGTTTCTCATGAATTTTTCTCAAAAAAACAAAAATTAATTTTAAAAAATAAATAAATAAATGCTTACTTCAAGAGGTATTCTAGTCTATAACGCAATAGAGAAATAAGCTGCAACTGAAACACGTTGATGATTAACCGAATATGATTAGAAAACATGCTGTTATTGCAATGCAACAAAGCACAATTTTATACTGTACATGCAATACTCTAATTTTGATGCACTCTGTGTAGCGACAGATATTTCAAGACACAAACAATGACTGCTTCAAAATTCACAATACAACCGAATATTGACTTAATTACGGGAAAGGTAACATGAATTGTTATTAGCCGGTAATTCCACACCAGTATCTCGCGAACAAAACAATGGAACAACTCGTCATGGGTTAAACTTATTAATTCACATGTCACATCTTGAAAGAGGAAAAAATGGCCTGCTTCGCCTCTCGGCTCTAAGGCTGAAAACAGGATCAACAAATCAGTTATCAGTTTACGGGTATAATTTACAGATGGTTTAAACAAAAACCCACATTGGTTTCAGTCAACGTTGTCTTGCCTCTCTTTCGTGGTCGGTTCCACTCGTGGTTTGCCACTGCCAAAGATTGAACTTCGTTGTATATCCTGGGCCAGCTGGTTGACTGGGTCTTTCACCGAGCGTTTCAGTAGATTGAGCTTCGGCCGTCTGGCGATGTCCTCTGTTTTGTCAAAATGGGTGATAGACAAATTAAGCTTATGTAGAAAAGCAGCATAATAACATTTGATAATAATTTGGTGTCTCTTTGAGGCCTTGTTTGCTAAATAGACACCCTTATTTGTAATACACATGCAAAAGTATTCTAACCCTAACTCCCTAGGCCCATTTGCTTACACATAACCTGAATCCTCCAAAATCCTTCAGCAGTAAAGCAAGCACATGACATGTATGCACACATGTGTTTCTAATCTGTGATACATGTACATGGCCAGGGACCCTCCCTGCATGCATGGAGCAATAAACAGTGTCCACTGACCCAAGCACTGACCTTGCAATCACTACAACAAACATGGATGTACATATACCATGGAAAGGCAAGTATGCCTAATAACCTCAATCCTTCACTTTGGCAAAGAGGATTTTGGAGGATTTGGGCTAAGTTAAATATTTGGACACCCCGTTTTTCAAAGAATACCAAATTTGGACGCCCTATTTTCAAATCCTGTTTTATACTCTGATTACAATTTCAGTTTGGAGTTTTTTCTCCAGAAAATAATGAATGAATCTTAGTGCTATTCATTGTGCATGCGAGCATTTGACGTACAAATGCAGGCTGGCCTACTTCAAGGAGGTAATTTACTGATATACTTCTGATATTTTTTCTATGTGTGTAGCATATAACATTTCTTTTTAATGTCATTGGAAAATGAAATCCCTGAAGGTGTTTTCTGACGAAAAAAAACACTGCGAAAAGGTTACAAATCAAGTATTCAGTTTTGGTAATATGTCTGTTAATGCATCCATACTTTATAAGAATCAAGATATATGTAAACAAACCAACATGTGAAAGTTTCAGCTTATTCTAGTTGTGTCTGTTCAGCTTTGCACAGTGAAAAGGATAAGTAAAGACCATTTGCGGTGACACCATGTGAAAATTCTCTTTTCTCCTGAAGACAATCAAAGCATGCTGATCGAAACGTCGAGTTGTAACCACCAGTTCTTTTCAGAACTAATTACTACTCGGAAAATAATTTTCACACGGTGTCACTGCAAACAGTCTTTACATGTGTCTATTCAGATTGTCAGGGATGATATTGTGAGAAAATGAAAAGATAGGAAAAATGTTTGCCATTATCGTTAGGCATATACTAGCCTATAGCAGTTTACCTCTATAGCCATGTATAGCAAGGAAACTGTTTTTTATCTTGGTATTTACATATAAAATGATACACAAGGAAAGTTTCCATGGTCTGAAGTTAGTCGGAACCCGGTTTCATGGTAGGATTTTCAAAATCAAAAGGTGCGATTTCCTACAAAAGTCAGAAGAATATCATGCCTGGATTGTTCGTATTCATTCCAATGTGGAATTTCTGTTTTCAGATGACAGAAAATCCTTTAGGAAATCATTTCTTTAATTTTACTATAAAAAAGATAGCACCTGACTATGGCAGAAATATTTATATGGATATTTGATACCATCAGCAACTTTGTTTCAAGATTAAAGTGTAAATAGTAGCTGACAAATATATTAACAATTGGTAATGTTTGAATCATTTTACAATACAAATTTAAGCATTTGACAATTTGTAATAAGAAAGAACGAAATTGCCATTAGACTTACCTGGATCAGGATCTCTGAAATCATCCGGCCTGCCTGTCCTTTCTCTTTCATAACCCCCTCTATCCCGGTACCCACCACCTCCACGCCCCCCTTCTCCTACGTTCCCTCTAGATCCTCCCCTATAGTCATCTCTTCCTCTGTAGCCCCCCTGTTGGTAACCATCATCTCCCCGTGGGGGTCCTCTATCAACGCCACGCCTATAGTCACCACCGTAACTGCCTGCAGCACAAGATAATTAAATACTAACACTGAATACACTGAAATAGACATAATTACAATTATACAGGAAAACATTGAGGCTCGGGTGTAGCTGAGGCTTTTGTGCCCCAACTTACTGAAAGACATAAATGGACCATAGACACTGTTATGAGGCAAAAGACTACAGTAATGTCCCCCCCCCCAAAAAAAAAAAAAAGTCTCCGATTTCTGGTCTCTACACGCGTGACCTCAGACCCACACATCAACATTTTTAGTTCTCTTTTTATTTGGCTATGAAACGATGTCCACTTGCAGCCAATTCAACACTGCCGTGCTGTGCTTTAAACAATTATTTTCACATCGGGGTATGAACATTTGTGAGGTCTCTCTTAGCCACCATACTTTGTGTATGTATACTTTGTCTATAAATTCAACATAACAATTCTTGTTTTTTCTAAGATGAAAGTACTTTAGATGAAACCATTTCTCTTGATGATTGATACGTATACCAACTTTACACAAAGTAATTTTTTTAATAGTAATTCATCCATTTTGTAATCGGGTTTTTATCAATGTTGTACCTTCCTTTACGAAAAACCTATTCACACAAGCATTAACCCCAGACTAATGTCTGATTTTGCCTTAATAGATCCAGACCAGCATCTTTTGACGGTCTCCTGATATTGTGCACCTTAGAGGTTTTTGTGTTATTATTGGGTGTTTGGGTTTACTGACCCAGACACAATCCCTGAGTAGATATTTCTATGGACCAAGTTTGCATTTAACAATACAGTTCAGTCAATACAACCTAAAAATGGCTATATACATTTGTGTGGTGAAACAAACTTCTGCTGTATGTGTTGACCGTGCAACATACATTACATGCATGATATCGTCTATTCAACCTACTTCTGTGTATAAACTCTCGTTCCAATTGTGTGAGAGTTGCACATTTAATATTCAGAGTGGAGTTACAGTACAGCATCTCATCTCGTGCCCTATCCTCAAAAAGGTGATTTTACCATTCTGGTACAGCACTGGTAATGTTGATAATGTTATTTTCTTTGAATCAAGATATGCATTAAACAGCCAGCCTGTGGCATTCTTTTGCTTATTACGGACTTATGTTGTGAAAATAGTAAAAATGCATTCAGACTTTTCACATTCATTCTATCAAGGAATTTAGGAAAGAATATTATTTCTGATCAACTTAGTGGTAGGGCTGTGCGTTTACGGTTATTTTGGGAACCGGATACCCGAAATTTGAAATCTTCGGATACCCGGGTACCCTTAAACAATTTTGTAAAAACACATAAATACACCTGAATTTATAAAATAACAATATGAACACACGTTTCAAACAAAAGCCAGCAAGTCTGTGAAAGGCTGTTGGCAAATGTTTCTTCTAAAGCCTTCATCCGAGTTTTCTTAATTTTGTTGGCAAACAATCAGAGACTTCCATTATTTTGTGTGGCTTTAAATGTTCAGTCAGAATTTTAAAAAGTCGTTTACGGCTAACTGGAACCGAAACAAATGGAACCTGGCAATCAATCAATGTTTTTTATTTCACTTTATCACAACATTAAACATTCATTAAGGTAATATTATTGGAGAGAAAAAGTGATGATAAAGTGTGTGGTGGCCCTCAAAAAGCAAGCTTGTCGAGTGAGAGCCCCACTTTAATTATGTGTAGTACAATGAGAAATAAAATTAGAAATAATCTTCATGTAGAAAACCAAAATTAACATTAACTTCTCAAAATTTCAATGTACTATACACAAGAATTTAAATATAAAAGTTACTTAATGCAAGGACAGGTCACAAACATTAACAGGTCACAAACATTAACAGGACAACATAATGACATTTTCGGTCGGGTATCCGGATACACGGCACAGCCTCACTTAGTGGCAATAATTACACTTTCTTACAGATGAAAACACCTCAGAAAAACATGTAGTGTAGATTGGCACTATCATTAGTTTCATAACAAGTAAGTTTAACATTAAAATTCAACCATAGGTTTATTTTTGAATTACCAATTCTATACTTTATCTTTAATATACTACTCAAAACAATTTAGGGAACACCGGATTTTTAACATCAAATAGGTTTGAAGTGTTCCATGAACTGGGATTTTCATTTGCAACCCCCTCTCTTTTTCAGTAGTCATGTCATGAAATGTGTAATCACTACATGCATCCTTTACCATCTCTTTCATTGTGCAGTTGTTTCTCATCAATTCTGTGAAACATCAATTCTGTGTTTATCTGAAATAAATGATCTTGCTTTAGCTGAGATTATTCCGGTGTTCCCTAAATTGTTTTGAATAGTATATTAAACGCTTGACATTTCTAATTTACAGACGAAGAGAAGCTTCCTAAAGATGGCAGACGGTGGTAAGGCTAACCTGGAGCTTGGTAATAAGATTAGCAAAGATGACCTGGAGTGTTCAATATGCCATAACCTTTTTAATCAGCCCAAAATTCTGGACTGTTTGCATGGTTTTTGCATGGAGTGCCTCCAGCTGCATAGTGAGAAACAGGGTCCAAAGAATAAGAAACTTGAATGTCCTCTGTGCAGAGGGGAAACGACATTGACAGAAAACGGGGTTGCTGGTCTGCCTAATGGCTTCAAATTGAGTGCCCTGGTGGAAGAGGCTACCGTGCAGGAAAAGCTCCAAGGTCAGAGGTCCGAGATCAAATGTCAAGCCTGCGATGACGGGAGCCGGGCAATCTCAAGATGTACGGACTGTGATCACTTTCTGTGTCAAGAATGCCAACGAGCACATGAACGTATGTCTTTAATGAAATCTCATGAAATCTGCACGCTGGATCGGTTGCAATCGGGTGAGATTCAACACAAAAGCAAACTCAGAGAATACATTCCAAAATGTGGGCTGCACCCTCATCACAATCTAAGTCTCTACTGCAACACATGTGAGAAGTTAGTATGTGTACTGTGCATTGTTCTGACCTGTAGTCATTGTACTCCGAAGCACTCCCTTCTGGACATGCATGAGGCTTCAGAAAAATGTCAACAAGAGGTCGACAAATTAGTTGAGGAATCTAATAAGAATAAGAGAGAACTGACCACTGCCATAAATGACATTGAAAAATCCCACAGGAAACTACAATCCATGTATGACAAGACCAAGAGTAAAATCTCCAAAAAGGCTGAAAAGGAGGTGGCCAAGATCAAAGAGGAAGAAAAAAAACTGATGGAAGAGGCAGACAAGATTTACATAGAAAGAATCCAGAATTTAAAAACCGCTCGAGCCGAAAATGAGAAAGAGGTGACACACAGAGAGCAGAAGGTGGATGTGGTGAAGCGACGCTTGGATCTCTCAAATTCCTACGAGATTGTTAATCTCAGGCAGAAACTCATCTATAACCTTCAGGAACTGGTAATAAGAAAATGCCCTCAAAAAGTGTCTGATGGGTTGTCTTTCATGGGCTTTGAAGAAAGTGAGAAGTCACTCGGGAGACTGGTGCTGCAACATGATGAACCAATTATGGAATTAAAGGCTAAGGCAGTGGAATCATCACTAACACCTACATGTAAGACACCGCAATCAAAAGAGATGTGGTATCTGAAAGCGGAAATTATAAACAAAATAAACTATAATTTTTATGATGTTGCAGTTTTCACCAACAATGAAATAGTCATAGCAGATGTGTATTTTAAAGGAGTCATGCTGGCAGACAGCAAACCTCAATCCACTGTTATCCCACAACGATTACAGATCAAAGATCTTACTTCTTATCCACAACATGTCTCAGTGGATAAGGATGACCAGATCATTGTTCTAGATGATCAGCAAGTCAAGATCTTCAACAAGAATGGTAAGCTTCTCCGTCAGTTCACACCAGGTACATGTCGTGGGAAAAACAGTGAACCAACATGCGTTGCAGTAGGTAACAAACTGATAGCAGTGGGTTATAAGAGCAAGCAAGCGATATCTCTACACAACCCAGACGGATCCCTCATCAAAACACTGCATGCTCCGATGATCGATCAATATTTGACTATCTGCAAACAGCGGCTTATCTACACCAACTGGGAGAGGAAAAAGCTGCATTCAATAGACTATGGTGGTGGCATGTTATTTTCAGTAAACGTCAATGATGAGAATGAATGGACAAGGGCCCCTAATGGTGTGTGTTGTGACAGTGATGGTAGCATATACGTTGCTGTGTGGATAAACAATTCAGGTGAAATTCAGCATTACAGTCCTGATGGCGAGTACATTGGACGTGCAATCAAAGAATGTGCGTATCCTCGTGGCATCACATTAACACCTGCCGGCGATATGGTAGTGACTACAGGTCATTCCACACTTTGTTTCAGTCGTATCAAGAACGCAAAATAAAAATCAAAACCCAATCTTGCAAAATGAGTCTGAAGTAGCCAGAGCTGCTTTTGTGTAATGGGCAGGGATGATATTGTGAGAAAATGAAAAGGTAGGACAAATGTTTGCCATTATCATTAGGCATATACTAGCCTATAGCGATTTACCTCTGTAGCCATGTATAGCAAGGAAACTCTAGGTATTTACAATAATATGATACACAAGGAAAGTTTCCATGGTCTGAAGTTAGTCAGAACACGGTTTCATGGTAGGATTTTCAAAATCAAAAGGTAGGATTTCCTACAAAAGTAAGAAGAATATCATGGCTGGTAATGGGTCCTCAAATATGCCCTTATCACAATGTGAATCAACACAAAATGTTAATGAAATTCACCCGATAAAAGACGTTATTCACAAGATATTTACATGTGTTTTGGCAGTAAATTTAACAAATCTAAAAAGGAGCATTTTTCTTATTTTGTGGGATCTGGTCACATGACAGACATTCTGATTGGTTGAAAACTAGTCATGTGGGTAAACAAGTATTTAATGCTTGTTTAAAGGGACAGACTTTAAACAGGGAATGGAATCGGTGTCGTAAGGTGAACACAGTGACTGAACACAGTCACTGAAAATTACTGGCTCATTCATGCAGCAGCAACAGTAATATGACCTTGGGTATTATTTTCGGTTTGTGCTCGATGACTATTATTCAGGGAATGCAACTGAGGAGAATGTTCCGATTCAGACTGCAAGCGTGAAGCATGAAACACGTGTGGTATGAGAGGGCCCCAGAAACATTTACAATCTAGACGCTCTGTGGTGCACTCTGAGCATGTCTTAAGGTAGCACAAGTATAGACAACCATCTCTGTATACAATGAAACAGAGTCCAATAACCCGAAGGTCGGTCGCCACACTAGAATCCATTATGACCAAATATAATGACGGGCGCAAAGGTTTGAATTTCAAAATTTCAACAGGGTCGAAATTAACTTGAATTTTATGTCAAAATTTAACTAGTCCTTCTCAAAGTAGTCCTGAAAAAAGGACAATAATCAAAAAAGAAATGAGTGGCATGGTCGAGCGGTTTAGTGCATCGGATAAGTGTTCTGATGGCTGAGTCGTCAGAATGTGGGTTCGAATCCCAGCCACAACCGGGGTGCTTGTGTCCTTGAGCAAGACACTTTACCATAATTGCTTCTCTCCACCCAGGGGTAAATGGGTACCTGTGAGGGCAGAGTTGGTTGTTCTGTTTGATTAGCCCTATATGCGCTGTAATGGCAGCAATTGAGCTGTATACTCCCCAGGGAGCTGAGATGGTTTCAGGAATGATTTATGAGCCTGATGAGCAGCGGTAATAATATAATGCGCCTTGAGCACCAGTTTGGTGGATACGTGCGCTATATAAGTCCACATTATTATTGTTGTTTGTTGTTTGTTGTTTGTTGGTTGTTGTTGTTGTTGTTGTTGTTGTTGTTGTTGTTGTTGTTGTTGTTGTTGTTGTTGTGAGCTGGTGAGCAACATGTTCATGCTGTACTGAATGTTTTTTGCGTATTTTTATTTCATTTTTTTTCACTAGCCCATCGGACTACCTAAACTCCAGCAGCTGGTAGTCCCGCTGATAAAACCACTAGCCTCAGAGTAGAAAACTAGTGTTAATTGGGGGGGAGGGGGGGGTAAATCTGGAAATCAGCAGAAGAATTGCATCCCTAGTTATATAGCACATACGGTCCACTCCATAGACAAATGAATGTTATTATTATTGCATTATTTGGAGCTGGTAACAGGATACCTAATATTTTATAAAATAAATGATTTTAATGTTTTATTTGGTACTGGTAATGTAGCCTACTGTTATGAATAAATACATTATATCCATGGTGTTATATCTATGTAGAATATGTAATACGGTTGCATTATTTGGAGCTGGTAACAGGATACCCAATATATAGACTAGATAAAATATTTTTTTTTTTAGATTATATAATTCGGTTGCACTATTTGGAGCTGGTAACAGGATACCCAATATATAGACTAGATAAAATAAATACAATTTTATTTTTTAGAATATATAATTCGGTTGCAATATCTAGACTAGATAAAATAAACAGGATTTTTTTAGAATATATAGTTCGGTTGCACTATTCGGAGCTGGTAACAGGATACCCAATATCTAGACTAGATAAAATAAATATGATTTTTGACTCTTTTATTTGGTACTGGTATTGTAGACTACTGTTATGAATAAATGCGGTCATCAAAATTGTTTATGGATCCATGGTGTTCTCTCTCTGTAGAATAGATAAATGGTCTTACCTTCTTCTCTGTAACCCCCTCTGGGTGGACCGCCCCGTCCTCTTGACCCACCACCTCGACCAAAACCTGGACAGAAAAAAAGTTCAGAAATTTGTTTGCACATAACATCCTCTCAGCTAACCAAATCGAGCCTGTCAATCAAATGGCACAGATTAACCAACAGGATTATGTCTTTCCATCACAATTATTACTAGCTGAAGTCTATTACCTACATGAATCAGAGTAAACTTACCTAAAGATTTGCAGCGGCACCATGTAATTAATCTCTTAAGAGATGTAATAGTTCTCCTGAAGACGACCAGAGTATACTGATCGAACTGTTGAGTTTCTCACCAACTGTTCTTCTCAGAACCACCAACTATTACATCTCCTAAGAGGTTAACGACATGGTGCTACCACAAACCTTACTTCTACTGTACTTCCACCATAGAAAGTTTCAAATCCTACCTAAACTCTCCTAGAATATTCCATATTGACAAAATAAATGCTTTCTTTAAAAAGTTCTGAATAATCAAAAACTCCATAAGGGGGAAACTGATTACATGTAGGTACACTCATACAAAAATTTGAGAAAATAATTGTTAAAAAAATAATTTCTACATGTTGAACAATTTTTTTTTCAATCTTGTACATTAAGATGCACAATGTTGACATGCAAATGACTCTTTACAAAATTTCAGAACTATTATGTTCAGTATTTCTGTCGTAACAAGAAACTGGGCATCACCACTCAAGAATAATATAAACCAGTGGCTAGATTTGCTGGATTTTAACAAATTCTTGACTGTATAGCCCAGCCAGTGATACTTCAAATGAGGCTGGGTGTACCAATTCTTTCAAGGTTTGAAAGGTTGGGTAGCTATGGTACTGCATGGTGACAGAACATGACGGATTGGGGAAGTTACCAAGCACAGGAGATTAGGGGGTAGATCTAAGGCAAAAAAGAATGGTTTTTATAAAATTAGTCAAGGGCATGGCCAGTGGAAGTTGTCTTTGAAGCTTCCATGATGGCAAACATTTCAAACTAGCCACATTCCTGATTGTCTTCAATCCATATAAAAGATCAATACCGCCCTCCCCCCTATTAAAAAGGGACCTTGGGCAATCTCACCCACAAAACCACTCGGTCATTCTCCCAGTATTATCAAGAGACTCACCTGGAAAGCAGCAGTCCTCAAAAACCTTCCATTGTTAACTCCCTAATCCATTGACAAACAAGTGTTCCTGTGGGGCTTAGACCTTTTGAACTGCTAATTAAGCCTTTCCATTGTGTGGACAGATTAACGTTGGGCCAGCCACGCCCAAGCCAGACAAAGCGGTTACATCAAACTAGTGTGGCCGGCTTCTATTAAGGTAGCTCTAAAGGTCTGGTAGGAGACTTGGAGTAAAAATAGTGAGGGCGACAATTTTTGAGGGTGAGAGTTTAGATTGTTCCGGGTGGAGTTAGTGGGCGAGACTGGCTAAGGTCCCTAACAACAAGTACATACCTCCTCTTCCACCATCTTTAGGTTTCTTTCCATCAGCAATGTCTACTTTGAGCGGTTTGTTTTCAAACAACTTCATTGGGAGAAAAAGAAAACATTAAAAAATAATTTGCACAAGGACAAGGATAGCCACCATTGACAGATGGGTCATTATACATAATGCACATTTTATACAAATACATCACCATGTACCTGAAGACACACATAAACTTTGATTTCTTCGATTTCTAAGGAATTTTTCTTGACATGGAAACGAATGCTAGCTTATAAGATGTAAGGCTTTGCATGGTGGAGTATTTATATCTTTTCGGTTTGCGGTAACACCATGTGTTTATCTCAACTATTGCTAGGTGAAAATGTGGTTCAGAGAGAACCATCTGGGGACTTCACAGGGTCTCCTCTACGTTTCAATTAACGTGCTCTAATCTGATCATGACGATGATTCGAGCACGCTAATCGAAACATAGAGAAGACCATGTGAAGTACACATGGTTCTCCTGAACCAGATTCTCACTAGCGATAGTTGAGAAACGAGTTGACTGATATTGGTTCTCCCCTGAACCATAATCTGTTAGCAACAGTTCAGATACAAGTTGTGCGATAAAGGTTCTTTTCAGAACCTGTACGTCACTTAGTGATAGTTGAGATAAACACATGGTGTTACTGCAAACCAAAAGGATATGAATGCTAGCTTATCTTCATCGTTGGGAATATTTCCTTTGTTTGTCTTTGTTATGGATGGTCATGTGATGTTTAACCCTCCTACTTCTGGTGCCTTTTTCATACAAGTTGATCCACCATTTGAAACCATTTGCTTTTGTGGTTTTGAATGGTGAAATAACTAATACAGTATTGATTCCCAAATGGTTTGGAATGGTAGGTCAGCTAATACAAAACCTTGTTTGGATACTTCTAAGTGGTGAATTAATGGACCCTCTATGCCAGTGACGTGAGTAAATGGTTTTGATGACAGGTCTGCTATACCCTAAAGACCCTAGTGCCATTTTTAAGTGGTAGATCAATTACTTGTACACTGGCCACCATGTGTTAAAACTCCATAGGGTACTGAGATGATGGATAGTCCACTTTATCTACATAATGCAGGTTTTGTTTTTCGGCTATGTGAAACCACACCAAGGTGTAATGTATCCACCATTTAAAACCATTTGAATGATAAGCCACTGTGAAGTACATTCACCATTTGAATCCATTCGGCTATGGAAACACACCAAGGTGTAGTGTAACAACCATTTGAATGGATATGAATGGTAGTTAAGCTTGCTACCAACACTGTTCAAATGGTATCACCAGGTGTGTACAAAACCAATGGGCATTTTGGTAAGTGGAAATTTTGAATGGTTTCAAATGGTCAAACAGTGGGAGGGTTAAAAGGCACTGTTTATGAATGGCGATAGGTCAGTTAAGACCAGTGCTTGTCATATGACGCATCTAAGTGCTTCTTGAAAGTGGACGCAGGATTTAACCCTTAATTCTGTGACTGCGAGGGTCAAAAATCAGTTAAAATGTTGATATACTTGCCAAGGTATATCTAGTGCACTTAAAAGTCAAACACTGTCAAACCTTACGTGTAGTAAGTACATTTACAGGTCAAAATGAGTCGACCGTTTTTGACTGGTAAAAGCATTGTCTGGTATTGTTCAGGGTGGTCAAAATGACAGTAAAAACCAGTCAAAAATGCCCCTGTGTGCACATTTGGGGTCAATAGTCAAAACAGGCAGTTGAGTGGTTTTGACCTCTAAAGCAACTTCGGGTAATATTGAAATTGCAAGACTCACCAGAACGTTTTTGTAAATTGTTGAAATACTGAAGAACGTAAACCAGATATAGAGTAGAACATTGCTTTACTGAACACTTGTATTACAAACATTTGTTGATACAGAACATAACCCTTGGCTCCTAAGCAAGTTGCAGCCAAGAATCATGGTAATGAACAACCACCTTAGGCCCCCAAAAAAGTCTCCAGTTTCCGGACAACCAGTTACTCACTTACTGCTAGCCAAACTGCAAATGTTACTGATCCAGAACTAACGTTGCTTGTCCTCAAACAACTCGGGCTCAGCCCTAAGGACTGTCACATATATATTTTCCAAATATAAAGTGGAAAACCTCCAACCAAGCATGCCAAGACTGAGTGGGCATGCCTGTGTTAAGTTCTTGATTCTCACATATGTATGTATGCACATTTTACCTAAGTACACTAGGGTTAAAACTGGATATCAAAATCACATTTTAAAATAGTATTTATGCTTGTATTACAAGGACTTCATAATGCTTAAATCATATTTTTATTTTGCAGATTTATAACTCACCAGATAGACTAACTAGATAGCTTAGTGTGTGAACAGATGTCACAAGATGCCACGCTATATATATGCACAGCTGGGCCCTGCAGGGAGTGGAAAGGTCAATTCAGTTCTACCACTTTATAAATATTATCAGAGTTTAACATTTGTAAAGGGATTCTAGTATTGAAACAGAAGAAGCACAATTGTGTCACTGTGAATGACACTTTGTCTGTATCACAGAGCAAAATCAGGCCTGGAATTTCATTCTTATGAAGGACACTTCTATTAGAGTATCAGAATGTCTATTTTCAGGGGTCGAAATTAGCTTGAATTTTATGGTAGCCCACAGGACTAGCTATGTCAAAATTGTACTAGTCCTTCTCATTTTTTAGTAGTCTTGAAAAAAAGGAATGCAAGAAAAAGAAATGCTCACCAGCTCACGGCTGGTGAGCAACATGTTCTTCTTGATGAGATCATGCTGAGATCATACGGAGATCATACGGAATGTTTTTTGCATATTGTTATTTTGCATATTGCATATTGCCCATTGGACTACCCGAACCACAGAAGCTAGTAGTAGTCCCACTGCTAAAACCACTAGCCTCAGACTAGTTGACAAGTGTTAATTTCGACCCATGATTTTGAAGGGGCACCAAGGCCAAGACCAGGGCAACAGAGGTCATGGCCTCTGTGACTTCAGTGGTATTCCAGGCCTGCAAAATGCAACTCAGAATTCACAATTTGCTAATCATAATTTAAGATTTGCTTTTTACATACACACAAAGATATTTCTGCCTAAAACTTTGCTATTAACATTTCATGAAATGTTCTTGCATATGTTTGTTTTAATTGTTATCAGTCTTACCAGTGTCAGTGATGATAACAAATTATGGACAGCAAATAAGTCATATTGGAAAGAATGTCGTATCCGACCGCCACTTTTTAAGGGCTTTTTTGGTGGTACAGAAAGCAAAAACTATCTTTAAAATCCACTTTTATGATGGTTTTCGGACTTTATTTCCCTTCTAAAAAAATCTTCCCCTTCAGAAAATAGAAGGATCCTATTATAGTTGCCACTGCGCATGTAAATGACTGTTGGTCACTTATGGGGGAGTTGACATGACTGAGGAAGTCATCGTATACCAAAAATGCCTGATTTTTCATGAAATAAATATCCTGGAATAATTTGAAGTATGTCCATCATCATCCATATGTTCTCCACCTTACTAGGTAGGTAAGGTTACATTATTGGTTATATTGAATGAGAAAAAGTGGTGGTCGGATGCGACATTCTACCCGTTATGTTTTTAAAATTTGTTATTACAGTCAACTTACTGTAGCAACATGTTGCGTCACTGCGGGAACATCCATCGAGCAGCACACGTTGTGAACCTTGACCCTGCAGCCGAGTATTTTGACGATCAGCCAATTGCAGGTATGATAAAATGATACACTGAAACGGCAGAAAGAGACACACTAGGCACGGAAATTAAAAAAAAAATCAAAAGTTAAGTAATGGACGGACTCAAAAGCAAAACCTAGCACCATTGTTAACCCTCCTACTGTAGCTGCACTTTAGTGGGACTGTTGACCCAAATGTGCACACAGGGGCATTTTTGACTGGTATTTACTGTCATTTTGACCACCCTGAACAATACTAAACAATGCTTTTACCAGTCAAAACAGTCAACTCATTTTGATCCGTAAATGTACTTACTATAACATAATGTTTGACAGTGTTTGACCCTTGTAGTAGTAGGAGGGTTAATAAGCCATTTGCAACTTTCATTGGATTATTGTCTGCATAGTATTAGCCAGAGGGGTGTCTGGGTGTCTGGGTGTCTTTTGGACACCCGACTTCATCTGTCATTTACATGTAAAAGTATTGTAAGTGAACAATTTGGACACCCGGTTTTGAAATTTCCAGCATATTTGGACACCCTATTTCTAAATCCTGGCTAACACCTTGGTTGTCTGGTACAATGACTTAAATTTCCCAGACTTAACACACGTGTTGCTATACAATGTGATTCAGGGGAACCTCTCTTGCGTAGTCCAATAGCAATACACAGTTGATAGAAACGATACCTGAACAACCTGAGCTGAAGGTTACTATGCAAAATATTACCCCATCCCCACTAAGGCTGTGCCGAGTATCCCGGTACCCGGATACCCGACCGAAACTGTCATTACCCGGTTCCATTTTTCGGTTCCAGTACTTTACCCGTAAATGACTTTTGAAAATTCCGACTGGACATTTAAGCCACACAAATGGAAGATTTTTTGTTAACAATGTGTGTGAGGAATGGGGATGCTACAAGTCGTTTTTAACCCTAACTCCCTAAGCATTGTTACTGAACAATAAAAATCCTTCAAAATTCTCCAACTGCTTTTGTTGTCGAGGGAGTTAGGGTTAATATAGAGGGCGGGAAATTATTACAGTCCACATTTATTATGACTCTAATAAAACAAGAGAAACTTGTGTTCATAGTGGTGAATTTATACATTCGGGAGTATTTATGTGGTTTTTACGGGTTTGGGTTTCAAAAGATTTCCAATTTCAGGTATCCGGTTCCCGAAATAATAGAAAATGCACAGCCTTAATCCCCACCCTGAAATCATGTGATATAGCAACAGGAATGTTGGCCGATTTTGAGTATGAGGAAATATATACATTTTTCTTTTCATTTTTATCAAATTAACGATGTATTATCTAAAACCTTACTCGGAGTAAAGTTTAAGTACAAGTATCAATCATCTTGTGGCGCAAGGATTTCAGAGATGCCAACATTTACGATTTGGGTGTAATTTTTACGATTTATTGAGTCCAATTACGATTGTACGATCCTTGTATCAATTTTTACGATTTATAAAAATGTAAAGCCTCGAGTGTGAGGTTTGAAAAGAGGGTAATTTGGGTATTTTCGTGTCCGAGGCGGATGCAACGTGGCGAATTACTCTTTTTCAATTTGTAATGTTGGCATCTCTGGGATTTATTCCTTTTGTTTGTAACTTTATTTCCATTTTCTGATATTCTGTTTACATTTTCTTCTTTAGATATAAAGGAGTTGATTGAAGTCGATGATGTCATGGAGGATGATACTCTAAGGTTCGGGCCAAACGGTGGATTGGTGTACTGTATGGAGTAAGTGTTAAAACTCCATTTGTCATCTGTCCTCATTCTTGTATGTGAGAGCCCTCGGGTGTTTAACCTACAAAACATACTGTCTACACAATCTGTTTAGTTAGGCTATGTCCGAATTAAGCATTTTTTGTTACGGCTATGGCTATTGGCTGCAGCAGCAATGCTGAAGTATAGGGAAGAAACAGTGATCTAGCCATAGTCGTAGCCAAAGCCGTCATTTCCTTTTTTTATGACCCTTGTACAATTTCCAAATGGAAGGTCCAACAATGAACAAATTATTATCTAAAAACTTAGTTGAGACAACAGTCTGAAATGCTTTTTATTTCTGGGAAAAATAGGAATTGTTATGTTTTTTTCTTCAAAAGTTTCAAAAGGTTTACTTTTTTTTAACCCTCCTACTACAGCTGCACTTTAGTGGGAAGTTGTTATAGAGGTCAAAATCAGTCAACTGCCCATTTTGACTGTTGACCCAATTTTTGACTGGTTTTTACTGTCATGTTGACCACCCTGAACAATCAATACCAGACAATGCTTTTACCAGTCAAAAACGGTCGACTCATTTTGACCTGTAAATGTATTTACTACACGTAAGGTTTGACAGTGTTTGACTTTTAAGTGCACCAGATATACCTAAGTAGCAAGTATATCAACATTTTGACTGATATTGACCCTTGTAGTAGGAGGGTTAAACAGACAATAAACAAAGAAATACAATTTTCTCAAATAGGTCAGCACGTATTGTGTTGAAACTTTCACACGTTGTTCTTTCCCTTTTTAAGGAAGGTACAACATTACTTGAACCCTCTTATTTTTAAGAAATATATCATTTAACTAACCTGTGAAAGTTTCATCAGTTTGGATTTAGGAAAGAGAAGTCTTTCAAAAATTTGGATTATTTCACTTTTCATGAAAATACCAGCTTCTTAGAGAGGATGGCCAAAATCATGGTATAGCCAATCCTTTGAGAAGCCCGGCCAGGCCCAGGCAACCTGGCCTCCTAATCTGTCTTTTGTGAGTCCTAATCCTGTAATAATACAGTACCTGCCAATCTACATAACCTGGGTTTTTGGAGGGCCTAGCCCGCCAGCCAAGTAGAGCTCAATATAACAGCTCAGTTGTGAACAAAAGACAGGGGAGGTGTCAATCAAGTCTGCGTTAACAGTAAGAGCTATTTGAGATCTATTCATTAGTAAAGGGTCTTTTGTGCTCAGCTAGGGGATTATGGCTGCGAACAGACAAGACGTGTGGGACATCGGCTCTCCGACTTTCCTGTCGAAAATCGACTCTAAGATACAGGAAATCGTGTTGAAACTCCAGATATCACCGTCTGTCCCCGTAAGCACATTCTTGAAAAGTGGATTTGCCCTTGATGAACTGCTACAAGCCAGGAAATCGATTTTTGAATCTGCGAAGGAGAAGCACCGTGACGGGATCCAAGATGGCACCGAGACGACGGACTCTACATCAAAAAAGCTAAGTACCCTTTCAACTTGTACTTTGACTTTAAAACCCCGTAGATCTGTACAAACAGCAGCGGATGACATCCAGGAGTTGTGCCTCTATATGTTTGGTCATCGTAATATTTTTCCTAAGTCTTGCCTTAGCTCAGTTACCCAGTCCAAACCTAAACAGCCGAAGCAAGTTACAGTCCCTGATGTCACAGACGCCATGTTGCCCGAAACCGTCCCAACCCCTATTACCCTGCAGGATATTTTCAAGGCGGTATCACAGGTTCAAGCTGATATTAAATTACTTGATTGTAAATTTTCTGCCCAAATTGCCACAATTTCCGACCAGATTTCTGTTTCTTTTTTGTCCGAAAGGGAAACAATCGCCCAGTTGGAGAAGGAACTGGACGCGCTGCATTCTACCATTGATATGCTGATGAGCCTTTCTTCTCGTGGAGCCGATGCCCATTCAAAGCGACCGCCCTGTGCACCGAGCCGGAACCAGGAGCAGCTCCCCACACGTAGCGAGACATGGCCGCCACCTCTGCCCCCGAGCCAACCCAGCCAAGCGCCCCTGGTGACAACAAGCAATCGCTTTGCCGTACTAGCACCGGGTGATGTCGATCAAGTCACCAGCCACAACGACACCAGCGTCGACTCTCTGACCGAGGCTGAACTACTGATCGACACGTACTACGACGCCCTGAAACCCATAGACCAGGCTGGCCAAATACATGGATCTCATGATACACCCCCAAAGCAGCCTGGCCCCTCAACGAAAAAACCCGCCTCCTTCCAAGAACAACTTGACCAGTACCAGACTAAACACAAGGAACTGAACGCTGCTAAAACCAAACCGGCAGTTAGCAAGAAAATGCAATCCCCGACCCCTCAACCGATCACCAATGCAGATATCTTGATCATCGGTGATTCCATGATCAAACGACTGCAGCCAAGGAGACTGAGTAGGAAGACGAAAGTAATCTGCCATACCATGCGCGGAGCAAAAATCGAAGACATCGCTCCGAATGCCAAACACCTGTCAGCCAAACATGGTGTTTCTGGGACAATTCTTCACGTCGGAACCAACAACACCTTCGACAGTCCAGAAACAATTGCCGCAAAGATCACTTCCCTGGGTGAAACGCTACCGACAACAGTGACAATTTCATCTATCATCCATCGGAAGAACCAGTCAGTCTCCCAACGCAAGAAGGTGGATGAGTCCAATGATCTCCTGAAATCCATCGCAAAGCGCAACAACTTGGGGTTTATCGACAATAGAAACATAGATTCCGACCATCTTGTCTCAGATGGTGTGCACCTCAACTCGCGGGGAGTAGGTCTATTTGCCAAGAACATTATCCAGCACATCGCCGGTCCATCAGAAGAGACAGACCGACACACACCGCAGCGAACTCCCTTTGGCGAAATGTTATTCGCTGAGGCCCTCCAGAAACCGGCTATTGGCTCTCGAGATAGACCAACGGTTTTTCAGCGATCGAGCCAGCATTACCCGTACCTTCAGCCAAAGCGACTTCAACCGACTCATTGCCAACCACGACCCAAGATGTTCCAGACCAAAACAATGCACACCCAACGAGACCACGAGTGGAGGCAATACCTCAAACAGGTCAAAGAACTGCTCAACCCACGGAACAGGGATCCAAAGTAAACTTAACAAATGGTATCATCCACAACCAATGTGTAGGGGTTTTTCATTCGCACACCTAAATGTTAGAAGTATAATAAATAAACTTGACCATTTTAAGATATTAATGTCAAAAAACCCATTCGATATCATCTGTTTAAATGAAACTTTTTGTGACGCCGCAATCGCTGACAATGAGATCAGCCTACCCGATTACTCTATTGTAAGAAGAGATAGAAACCGTCACGGTGGCGGGGTTGCCATGTATATCAGAAACAATTTAACTTTCATTCGCCGTATCGACCTAGAAACAGATGACGTTGAATGTATATGGGTTGAGATTAAATGTAAACATAGGCAGCCTGTTCTTATCAGTTCTATCTACAGGCCACCTTCAAGTTCGGTTGAATTTATAGACAAACTATAAAGTGATATCATAGACAAAGCCTCATCTGAATGTAAGGAAATTATTGTCACTGGTGATTTTAATCTTGATGTGTCCGATGACGATAATAGTAGTACCTCAAAACCTCTTATTTCTTGCTTTAACTTGTTCCAAATGACGCAACTCGTGCATGATCCAACCCGTGTTACTGAACTAACTCGAAGCACTATTGATCTCATTTTTAGCTCGCATCCTGAGCTTGTTAGTGAATGTGGTGTCTTACCTGTACTTCTAAGTGACCACTATCTTGTTTACTGTCTTCATACTTGGAAAATCCCCCAAAAGGGAGGACATTCAATTAACTTCAGATGTTTTAAAGATATAGATAGTGATGCTTTCAAAGAAGACCTCATTAACGCACCATGGGATCATGTACTCAGTTGTCATGATGTTAATGAAGCATGGTCCCTATGGCACTCCCTGTTTATGAGTATAATTAACCCTCTCAGTACCGAATTGTTTGACCACTCAAGCGTGAAGCATACATTCTTACACAACAGAAAGCTTGTGTTCAAAGACCAATTTTACAAACTCTATTATCACCTTGAAGATATCATTTTACAGCAAAATAAATAATAAAAAATATCTTACTTATTGAATTCCCTTTCATAAAATCCAAAAAACATTAAGATTGGTCAATAAATGTCCAAGTTCTTGGTCTTTGTTTCCTCAGTGTGATCTGTAAACTCAAACACTTTTTTGTACACAAACACATGGCGCTCCGTAGGTGTTTGGCATTTCGGATCTTTCAACTCCAATTTGAAGGGATTGCATAATAGCAACCTTATTCTATTTCACCATCAATGGAAAGATCCGATCTTGCTCTTTCCAACCATTGTAAGCTTGGGTATGGAGGGTGAACATGGACAAAACTACAGCTTTATAACAAATGGCCTTTGTGCTCAGGCTTGAGTGCTTTTTTGTGTGAAAGCTTGGTCGACTAAAGTCGACAATGGTAAGGAAAGGGTTAACCACCATGCACCAATAAAATCAAAACGTGTTCGGGGTGACTCCTTGCCCTGGCTTGATGGAGACATTCTTCAACTTATGCGACAACGTGACCGTGCACATAAAATCGCAAAACGTTCAGGTTCACAAAATGATTGGGATGCATACAAAAAGTTGCGGAACACGGTTACTAAGAAAATCCGTACGACGAAAAGTGAATACTTTACGTCTACCATTGAGGACAATAAAAGTAATTCATCTATGCTGTGGAAAAAACTAAAAGAGGTGCTTCCTAACAAAAACAGAATTACTCTAAATTCTATCCTTTCTGCGAATGGTGAAAATATCGAGGATCTTGTTGACATCGCTGATACATTTTAATGAGCACTTTTCCACAATTGGGGAACGTATGTGTAGTAATGCCACCCCTCGTGATTTTGAAGTAGACGACAATATCGATTCATCTCTTCATAACTCAGTCTATGAGCAATGCATATTGCCCGACATAACAGAAGATTATGTGCAAATAGCATCAATGTTAGTCGGGAAAGCAACAGGTCCTGATGGCATCAGTGTTAAAATGATTAAAATAGCTTCTCCGTATATTATTAGATCATTAACCCACATTTTTAACTTATCGATAAGATGTGACCAGTACCCTAAGGATTGGAAACAAGCTCTGGTCACACCTATTCATAAGGGAGGAGACAAATGTAACACAAGTAACTATCGGCCTATTTCCATCCTGCCGATTATCTCGAAGATTTTAGAAAGATGGGTACATTCAGCTATTTATTCTTACCTCGATGAAAGTAATCTTATTCCTGCTTGCCAATCGGGATTTAGGCCATTACACTCGACTGAAAGTACCCTACATGACTTAACGAACAAATGTTTTCAAGCTATGGAACGTGGGGAAATGACAGGCACAGTCTTTATAGATCTCAGTAAAGCATTCGATTCTGTTAATCATAACATTCTGCTAGAGAAACTTAAACAGTTGAATATGTCAACTTCTGTAATTCAATGGTTTAAATCATATCTGAGTGAACGTAGTCAATCTGTGAAAATCGATGGTAATATATCTAAGGCCTTGCCATTAAATGTTGGCGTGCCGCAGGGTTCAATCCTAGGCCCTCTGTTATTCATTATTTATACTAGTGATCTTCCACTTTGTATCCCCACAAACTGCAGTTTGTTCATGTATGCAGATGACTCTACACTAACTTGTAGTTCCTCCAGTGTTAATGAAATAGAGAATATCTTGAATATAGCCCTAGTCAGAATCCATGATTGGTGCGTCAAAAACAAACTTACAATAAATGCCACCAAAACTAAATCCATGCTCATTGGATCCAGGCAAAAGGTTTCAAACACTGGCCTTAATGTAAGCATTGACGATGGTCCAATTGTAAAGGTGAATTCATGTAAATGTTTGGGTGTTATTATTGATGAAACTTTAAGTTGGACTCCACGTTGAATACGTCAAGACTAAGGTCGCTTCTAAACTGGGTATGTTAAATAGAATTCGCGATTGTGTTCCACAAAGCTGCCTGCAAATTCTGTTTGTAAGCTTAGTTAAGCCATCCTTAGATTACTGTTGTACTGTTTGGGGAGATCGATACATATCTCACAATGTTATTCTTAACAAATGCCTGAAAAGGGCCGCGCGGATAATTCTGAAGTGTGACTTTCTTACACCATCATCTGAAATGTTTGCTAAACTTAATTGGCTCTCATTTTCTGAAATAGTTATGTACAAAAAAGCTGTTCTTGTTTACAAATGCATAAACAAAATGGGTCCTCTGTACATGACTAATCTATTCACACCGCTTACACAGATTCGTGAAACGAGACGATCCACTGACTCGGCACTAAGGGTTCCTTTTGCGAAGAAGGAATCCTACTTTACGAGCTTTACTGTAAAAGGTGCGCACATAATGGAATAACTTGAATGCCCAACTAAGAGCCGTAAATTCACTGGGTTCGTTCAAAGTTGAACTTCGTAAAACGTTCATCCAATAATGTTTATACTGTATACAAGGCATTCTTATATGTACTTAACACTGTCAATAAAAATTAATTATTTCTGTGCTGACTTACGGAGTTTATAAACTTGGTTGCCGCGAAATTTCGGAGCCGGAAGGGAATTTCCTCGCTTTTTTCCCCAAGAAGGGTTTTCGCGGGGTTTTCGCCCTTCCGTACTCGGCGTATATGTTGGTGCCCAAATTTGTATGTTAAGATTTCACACAGCTTATAATTGTTGATCTTAATCTATGTACAATTTTAATTACTTCTGTGATGTTGTATCTAATTGTTATTTTTTACGTGGATTGTCGTATTTTCTGTATGTTTTAATTTTTAAAGTTGACATATGCAGGGCCCCAATGGAAACCAGTTTTTAACTGTTTGGGCATACCCTGGGTAAATAAATGTAATAAATAAATAAATAAATAAATATAGGCCAGTAGGCCTGGGCAAAGCCTGGGCCTGACCGGGCTTCTCAAAGGCTGGGCTGGACCATGACTTTGGCCCTCCTCCCTTAGACAAATTTAGGCAATATTGATACATTCAGTAAGTTTAAAAATGTTATTTTTTTAATTACTAAATTCTTTACCAAATAAGAAAAATATACAAAATTGTATAACTCTTTTAACCAATAACATTTGTTCTGAATTTGTTCTTTATGCACATACAGGTATTTTGCACAGAACTTTGACTGGCTGAAAGAACAGATAGGAGATATTGAAGATGATTATCTCATATTTGATTGTCCAGGTTTGAAACTTATATATCTGATTTTAATTCCTATAGAGCATCAGCCTTATTTTGGGTTATTTGAAACCTTATAAGAAACTTATTTAAAACCCTGCGACGTGCCATGGCGCTGTTGCGGACAGTAGGTTTGTAAACAAAATTTAATTACTCCGTTCATGCTCACCCCAAATTTCTCAAATTCCGTAAGTTCACTGTTGAGGTATATCCAAATAGCATGGTTAATTCCCATTAGCCTGCTTTGAACCCTTGACCCAAAAAATCCTACTGCAAAAAGCATTGGCCCATAGGACCGTGTACAAATCATGCATGGTCCCATAGTACCGTGTACAAATCGTAATCCCATCTGTCAACACAAGGGCATTGACTTCGGCTCTGAGCGGCTTATCAAAAGCTATCAGTTACCCACTGCCAGACCATGAAGCCAGACATGCTGGAACCATCAGCCATAGGATGATAGATGTTTATTCCTATAACTGCTATGGGTACACATAATAGGGTATATTTTATGTCGATTTGGGGTAGGGGAAAAAGCGTTATCAGAACTAAAATAAACATCAACCTAAAGGGCCCTTACATTTTTTGTTGGCTTCAAATTGTTGTCTAGGGTCTAGAGGACCTCTAGGCATCTGTTAAAACCATTGGCAGTTGGTAGTGTTCAACGCAACAGAAGTTATAGCGCCCTTTCACACTTACTGAAAAATAAAGCGCGATGCAACCGCGGTGTGAGTATCTGTTTTCTTCCTCCATGGTATAAGTGTCATGGCACGTCGCAGGGTTTTAAGAACGTAATTTCATATTAAAAATCAAAACTATACGACTCAAAACAATTTAGGGAACAAAACAATTTAGGGAACACCGGATTTACTGCAAGAGGTGGTCACACCCGTTATTGAAATGTTCCATGAACCGGGATTTTCATTTGCAACCCCCACTCTCATCTTTCAGTAGTCATGTCATGAAATGTGTAATCACTACATGCATCCTTTATCATCTGTTTCATTGTGCAGTTCTTTCTCATCAATTCTGTGAAACATTGTGTTTATCTTAAATAAATGATCTTGCTTTAACTGAGATTATTCCGGTGTTCCCTAAATTGTTTTGTTCCCTAAATTGTTTTGAGTAGTATATAAAAGAATACCCCATAGAGATTAAGCTTATTACTCGATTTATTTATTTGCGCACTGTCTGTGACAAATAGAGTGATTATTGTGTAGTTTAAAGAATTATTCCCTTTATATTCAAAATTGTAAATAGTGTAAATATTATAATATAATGTTCATAGAAGTATAAGAATTGTGTCCATGTTTCCCTTCATTTGTGTTTGTGTTTGTAAGTGATTCTGTTGGACCGGGCTCACCGAGTTCGGTGGTGAAATGTATCATTAAGACCTCATATTAGCGGCTATACTATTAAATATTTGTGAAGACGCCAAAATGAACCTTTTTGTAACAAGCACCTATATGCAGTTGTAACCTCCAGTTCTTTTCAGAACTAATCACTACTCAATAGAGAATTTCACATGGTGTCACCACAATTAGTCTTAGTTATATGAAGTTTTTTATTACCCGAGATGATTGAAATATGTTATTGAAGATCTCTTCCATCTATTCTTATTTGAAGATAACAATGCAAATGATAAAATTTAAAAAAAATGACAACCAGCAAACTTTGCAGATATGAGTCGAATAGGCTTGGGTGATGCTGGGTTGGATAGATTCAAATTTATCGCAGTGTGAGAATTGGAACAGCCATTCCACTTTAAAATAAAAAGAAGTATTTGGTAAAAAACTTTGACTAAATTCCTTGCAGGAAATTCAACAGAGCGCTGTCATACACTGGCACTACTATATTTATATATAAAGTTATTCAATGGTCATTTTGTGCACTAATTGTTGAATCAATTCAAAATGAAATCGCGACTTCTTTGTGGCGTTGTTCCCAGACTCCAACATTTCTGGAATCATTCATGCTAATTTGAAGTTTCATTTCAGTCACTGTCTCTTTCCCTCTCTCACCAACTAGGACAAATAGAGCTGTATACATACCTGTCATGAAGCAGTTTGTTGAAACCTTACAAAGCTGGGATTTCAGAATCTGTGCCGTGTTTCTTTATAGATTCCCAGTTCATGGTCGACACAGCCAAGTTCTTCTCAGGTAATTGTATTATACGAATGGAGAATTAGCCGTTGCAAACTGCTTACCAACCTAAAGGACCTTATTAATCTCCTTTTGTCCTATCCCAGGACCAGTTCCTTCTTTTGTGTTCATTTCATACCTGACTAACTTCCACTCCTACAGTATGTTTATGTATGTATCTTGTATTCTCCTGTCTCACTTTGCCTTTGAGAAAAAACCTGCTAGGTTCGAAACGCAAGGCATTGATTTTGAAATTCTATTTTATTAAAAATAATCGCTCTTATTTTTATTTTTATTTTATTATACTTTTTCACTTGCACAAAACAGTACAAAAGCAACACTAAAATATAAAGTAAAAATATATATATTTATAAAATTATAACAAAACATTACATAAATTATAATTAAAAAAAGAAATGTAAATCAATATAATGTTGCAAAGTGAGTGATAAGGTGGTATAGCCATCCTAGCTTCTAGCGGCATCCCAGCCCCTCATGTTTATGAACTGCTTGCTGGTCTTATCAAAGGGTATGAGGAAAGTTTTTCGACCTGAAAATGTTGGTTTTTGACAGTTCTTTTATGGAAAAGTTTGTTTATTGGATTGCAATATTTTCCCCAGGGCCTATACCAATTTTAGGATCAATTCAAAAAAGGTTATAGGGAAGAGGTTGACCAACGATCAAAAGGGTTTTGGACAAACTACTTTTTTACAATATTTTACCTTGGGTTTAGATTTTTTTTTTAAACTTATGTTAAATGACATATCTCTCTAAGAAATTAGGGAAGGTCCATTATCGATATTTGGTTAGAGCCCTTCTTTAACCCTCCTGTGACTGCAACGGTCAAAATCAGTCAAAATGTTGATATACTTACCAAGGTATATCTAGTGCACTGAAAAGTCGAACACTGTCAAACCTTATGTGTAGTAAGTACCTTTACAGGTCAAAATGAGTCAACTGGAGTGTCGTGGCCGAGCGGTCTAGCCAGCGGCGTAGCCACGGGCGGGCCTGGGGGGCACGTGCCCCCCCAGGTGCCCCCCACCCCCATATCCCCCCAGGTGCCCCCCAAAATCCTCATAGTGCCCCAAAAAACAGAAAAGAAAAAGAAAAGGGGAAAACCCATAAGCCCTGGGCCCCCCCCCCCCTTCACTGAAAAGCAATGTCCCCCCTGTGCCCCCCCGTCCCCCACTGAAAAAGTCCTGGCTACGCCGCTGGGTCTAGCTTACCGGACTCAAGTTCTGGTGTTAGCAGCAGAATGTTCGAATCCCGGCCGTGATACTTGTGTCCTTGAGCAAGACACTTAACCATAATTGCTTCTCTCCACCCAGGGATTAAATGGGTACCTGTGAGGGCAGAGTTCGTTGATTAGCCCTATATGCGCTGTAATGACAGCAATTGAGCTGTATACTCCCCAGGGAGCTGAGATGGTTTTAGGAATGATTTATGAGCCTTATGAGCAGGGGTAATAATATAATGCGCCTTGAGCACCACTTAGTTGGTGGATACGTGCGGTGTATAAGTCCACACATTATTATTATTATTATTATTATTAACCGTTTTTGACTGGAAAACACATTCTCACAAACACTATAGCTGCTTGCCACTAAAAGTTCAGTATAGTAGGAGCAAGCTTGGGCAAGCTCAGTGGCCGAGAGGTTAAGACGCCTGCACTAGTAAGCAGGAGGTCGTGGGTTCGAATCCCGCCCGAGTCGCCTGTGAAGTTTTTTTCACAGACACTCGGAAAGCACTGAGTATACAGTGCTATATACACACGTCGGTGTAGGGCAAAAATTGAATCAATTGTTTAATACCAGACGCAAGAATTTCATCAACATATAAAGTAGGAGGGTTAAAGGATAATGACAATAAAGATGAACCATTCTTTCTGACAGGAATAATGGCAGCTCTGTCTACAATGGTAAATCTTGAGGTTCCACACATCAATGTCATGTCTAAGATGGATCTGCTGAGCAAGAAGGCAGAGAAGGAGGTGGAAAAGTGAGTCAAATATAGGCATGTGCGAATAATTTGATTATTCGAATATTCACGAATAGTTGTTGCTAATCGTACTCGAATTTGCGGATTTTGAATTATTCGATTAATCGCGCAGGCGTGAATACCTGCAACTATTCGCGAATAATGATCAATTGCCTTTGAACCATTCATAACTTGCGATCGTGAAGTGTTTGCTTACTATTCACGACTACTATTCCCAAGTAATCCTATTAAGCTGGCAATTACACCGTTTTGTCTAGTCATGGTGGTAAGCTTTGTATTTGTAGTGTTTGCAAATAGGAATGCCTTTGAGGAAGCCGACATGGCAGGCTGGATAGCTGTGACTGCAGCGACTGTTATCTGCTGAATGATGATAACGGTGCACTCATTTGTCCTAATTAACTGTCTTGTCATTGTTCTGTTCATAGCCTTGCTGATGTCTAAAGCGCTTAAAAATAAATGTAATACAGTGTAATACATTTATATGAAGAATAAATCACTTCATCACTGCCAGCAACTGGAGCTGTGGCGTAACTAGGGAACAATTTTCGGGGGAACTAGGAATTGCACCACTTTTTCTAGGGGGAATATCAATACTTGAATCCTGCAGTCTCAAACAGTGACCTATTTTTTTCCCTAAATTCTGCACCTGCAGGGGGTACTTGCAGAGTGCTGAATGAACATACTTCATATTTTTGTAGCATAAACTTGTGCTAATAGTAATTAAATGTGAACACTACAAAATCATGTAACGTTTTTGTTTTTGAAGAAAAGCTGGGGATGACGAATTGATGATTAAACAACTGCGATTAATTTACACTAACTTGAATGTTTCATGTTTATTTATTACACATTGATTTGTTTGAAAATGTCAATTTATTTTCATAAATATTAACTACGAAAAACATGGTTCTATTGATCACTGCCTTTCGCATTGTGGGTGTAATTGCCTTTGCACTTGCAGGTAATGTAAGGTCTACTGATGAGTAATGATAAATCCCACCGATCCACTTATTGCATGACGTTATTGTTTGCCACGCCCCATTTGGTTCCCAAGAAAAGTTTGTCCAATAATGATAACGTAATTTGCGGTGAGCATAAGTCAATCACAAAACGCATAGGCCGTCGTACAAAATCAGTTCAGGGTACACGCACCACGTGTGTGCCTGAACCAAAGGTTTTTAAGCATAGTGCGGGGCACACTGCGGAAGCTTTGGACGTAAACAACGAATACGTCTAAAAAGTGGCCCCTGCATTGCTTGCATGGTTATTTTTTATTTTGTGTATAGGACTAGGCTAATCAATTTGAAATAACAGGGGGGACCGTTAACTTATTGGTATTTCTCTTCACGGCGACTTAAATATAAACAAGATCTCTTCAATGCGTTCATTTTATGGGGTTTAGGTGGACTTCCCTCTGTTGATATGGGATGAACGTAACTGCGCGTGACTTAGCATGTGCTCAATGTGCACTGTTAATGCTAATTGTGCTGGAAGTTTCCCACGCTGCCAGAGTAATAACTCGACGGCGATTGGATTTTCACTTACGAAAATGTATTATTTCGTGTACAATTTTGCAAGAAATAAAGAAAAAACAGGCATTAAAAAGCTTAATGTATGTGTTTGTTTATTGTCTGAATGTTACAAATAGGCCAAAAATTACTATCAAAGCAATTGTTTTTACTGTTTTAGTATTTATAAACCGCATGGTGAGGAGGATAACTAAGACTAATTGCGGTGACACCATGTGAAATTCTCAATTGAGTAGTAATTAGTTCTGAAAAGAACTGGAGGTACAACTCGGAGTTGGCGAACTGGAGGTACAACTCAGAGTTGTACCTCCAGTTCTTTTCAGAACTAATTACTACTTAATTGAGAATTTCACATGTTGTCACCGTAATTAGTCTTACTTATCTTGTCTTATAGATCCTCAAGCAGGAAACCTACATGTATTTTGTCTTCATCTATGGATATTAACAAACACATGTTGACTTTTGTGAACGTGCCATGTATTTTAATATCGTGTGTCGTTTTTACATGTCATTTTGGATCTGGATAATAATGTACAATCGCCTGCAAAGGCTATCACGTACAGGTGCGCGTGTACATGGGCTGTACAGCAAAATTACAAAAGTGCGGCCCCCCCCCCCCCCCCAGTTAGTCTGGATCTGGAGAATACATCGATTTGAGGGCTTAAAACCAGAACTGGATATGTCCACTTTTGCCTAAAATGTGTTATGGGGCGTTTCTGATTGTTTCTGAAAGATTCAAAGTTTTAAACTCATTTTTTTCAAAAAACCGATTTTGGACATAGGATCTGGAGAATACATCGATTTGAGGGCTTAAAACCAGAACTGGATATGTCCACTTTTGCCTAAAATGTGTTATGGGGCGTTTCTGATTGTTTCAGAAAGATTCAAACTTTTAAACTCATTTTTTTCAAAAATCCGATTTTGGACATAACCAGTTCTGGTTTGAAGCCCTCGACATATTACATTTTGTTTTACGTATTACATTTTTATAACAAACATGCACAACCGAAAGCACGCGCTTTCCTTTGTTTGTCTTAGATTTGGGTGGTCATGTGATGTGAAATTGGCGCTTTGATTGGCCATCTTTTATGAATGGGGATAGGTCAATGTACCTAAGCAGAGATGTCAAGAGATTTGCGCACCCGTCTGCAAGTAAACTTCAAGGAAACGGGATCAGTATATTTCTGTGCACTCGGATCTCATCACATAGAGTTCTTGCTTCCCAAGGACAGCTATAAAATATCTATGCCAAGGCGGCTCATACATGTTTTGAATTTTGAGCTTTTTTCGCACCAGATTCCTAGACCCTGATCCGCAATTACTGCTCTCTGAAGCCAACAATTTCTCACCCAAGTTTGAGAAACTGAACAACGCATTTGCAAACTTGGTATGTATTAAAAGTAGAACTGTTCTCTTTTTGTAGTCGAGTAGTCTTTCCAGGGAAGATACCATCATCAGCTTAACACCATTACAATTCAACCATTTGCTTAATTTTGCATTACCAAATCTACACCTTACCTTTGTTTCATCAACATTTTCCAAATTTAAACTAATACATCATTCCTCTTGACAACCACAGATTGAAGATTACAGTCTTGTTCGCTTCATCCCGCTGAACCCTACCGACGAGGAATCAATCGGAGATCTTCTACTCAGCATCGACACCACGTTACAGTTTGACGAAGACCAGGACGTGCGGATACCAAGAGATGTAGATGAGGATGTAGATGATGGTGACAGGGAAGCCTGAAGATGTTTGCTTTAGGAGAGGACAGTAACCAAAGACTGAGATCAAGGACTAAGGCTTGTGCTCAATGCCAGAAAGCAAACCGAGCATTTATTGAAGATGAGAATGCTGTCCCCTAGCGATGTTGATGCTGTTGTCATTCGAGTATGGTATTGAGAGTTGGAGGATTAGAATACATAGACTATTTCAAACACAAATGTTTTCATCCGAAGCCAAAACAACATTACTTGTATCAAACCGTCCAAGTCAATTGACTGAGTAATTGAAAGCAGTGTGCATGGACTACATGTAATGTCCATAGAACAGGAAACTGACTCAAGGAAACACAAACTGACTGTAAATTTTTGTGCTGTAAATCGAGAGGTTAAGACGTCTGCACTATTAAGCAGGAGGTCGTGGGTTCGAATCGCGCCGGAGTCGCCTGTAAAGTTTTTCAAAACTGAGTATACAGTGCTATACACACGTCAGGGCAGGGCAAAATTAAATCAATTGTTTATCACCCGATGCAAGAATTTCATCAACTTAACATCAGAGATTGTTCGTTGATGTGGCAAAACCTCACTCTGGCATTTTATCTTGTTGAAAAACAATGGCGAAAGCGCCCTTTTGCTCACCAAACCCTTGAGATTGGGTTACGCGATTAATATGCAAATAAGGCTTTTGAAGATTACCGAGAGCTTGGTGAAATGGACTAAAGAACAGTGATGGAGTCATTCCCCCATCATTCCAATACGACTCTTCTGTTTTTTTAAAACGCGTCCTTACCAACTCACCGTGGGGTTGACAGTGACTGTCTCAGATTTTGTTGATATTTTTTCAACAATCTTCTGGGTATGTTAATGCACTCCCACAACATTTTGGCTCCCAAATCCTTGTTGTTTTTAAGATATGACCCGTTGAACAATTTAGCCCCGCCCCCTTTTTCACCCCCTATATTGGGTCGGTGAGTTTATGGCAATTTAAGGGGCCTATATTCCCCTGAAAATTGATATTTATGATGACTGGCACCCATATTATCAGAATCTTTTGTCAAAAGTGGTATACATCATTTACTTTTTATGTTACAGGTCCTCAAAACCTACATCTGTACTGACATGAGGGACTTCTTGTCATTCTTGGCCCTCCCTTGTGCCCACATGAAATGTCAGTTTGCTTTAATATTATACATGGGTAATGTCTAGGTACATATGATAGTTGAGATAAACACATGGTATTACCGCAAACCGAAACGATATCGATATTCCACAGTGCAAAGTCTCGAATCGTATAAGGAAGGTTGTGGGTTCGAATCCAGCCCTAGTCACCTGTGGATTCTTTCCACAGAAATAGTACATGTACACTTCAGATGAGCATAATAAAAACGTGCAAGGTGAATAAACAAAAAAATCTAAATACACTGCATAAACTTCCTTATGGGTTGTGGCCAGCTCGGATATAGATCAGTTGGGGAATGACAATTGATGTTTCTTTTTAAAAAAAGACAGCACCTTGAGATAGGTTTAATACCAGCATCTTTACACCAAATTGAAAATGTATTCATTTTATGGATACCAGAGGGTTCAAAAATACACAACAGCAATCAAGTTCTTCGTAAATCTGGAACAAATTTTATTGTACTGTATGACAGCAGCCCACTTTGTACATTGTGTTCTAATAAACTGGTCTCCTACAATTTGTACTAATTTCATTTTATTTAAAGTGTTTTTTAATAACTGTTTTTCAGGTTTTTTTTGAGAGAATATTTACTTAACACGGTCAGCTATTTTCTAATATTTGCTACTACTTTATATGCAAATTAATATCCCCTTTAGCCTACTAAATGGGTTGCAGATATGTCAATTTATAACAGATAAAAATGCATAGCTTCCACTATTCTGATATTTTCCTATATTTTTTGTTTATAAAAGAATAGAAAATATAGGAGAACATTAGATTCAGTAAAAGCGGGCATTCAAATCAATCAGTTTAAAAGTACACTAAATTTGTAACTATTTATAATTAATTCTAAATCCATTGAATGTTTTAACTATAAAATAATGAAAGCAACATCCTGATCTTTGTCTGAGACAGAATTACAAACAAGCAATGTTGAGCGTAGGTTTAGCCTGATTAAAATCATACAAAACTATCATTATAAGTAAGTGGAGCTCGGCGGAGTCACTGACTATCATGCACTCTGTTTGAAATGTAAAAAATATATATATATATTTTGGACTTAAATCCACGCGTGCTTCAGTTAAATGTTTTCTAATGGGATCGGGGAGAACCACCCTAAAAACTTTACATACACAGTGTTTGAAATGCCACTTAAAATGACACAACAGATTTCACATTCTTTGGACCGAAACATGTCCTTTCTATTCATAAAGAAAATCTTGGAGTAAACTACAGGTTAAGCGGATTACTAGAATGGAAAATTGTTAACTGTAAAACAGTCTCTGTGACACTTACATGAATAATGTATGTGTTAGACTTGACAGATAACACGTACAAGCAATTGGATTTACAAAATGATGAATGTGAAACATCAAAGATAACATTGTGTACAGATACTCATTTTTCATAGGCCAACACTATTGTAAGAAGCTTCATTTAAAAAATAAAAGACAAAATTAAATAGGCCTACTTTCAGACGTTTCTCATGAATTTTTCTCAAAAAAACAACAATTAATTAAAAAAAATAAAAAATGCTTACTTCAAGAGGTATTCTAGTCTATAACGCAATAGAGAAATAAGCTGCAACTGAAACACGTTGATGCTAATATTAACCGAATATGATTAGAAAACATGCTGTTATTGCAATGCAACAAAGCACAATTTTATACTGTACATGCAATACTCTAATTTTGATGCACTCTGTGTAGCGATAGATATTTCTAGACACAAACAATGACTGCTTCAAAATTCATAATACAACCAAATATTGACTTAATTACGGGAAAGGTAACATGAATTGTTATTAGCCGGTAATTCCACACCGGTATCTCGCGAACAAAACAATGGAACAACTCGTCATGGGTTAAACTTAATAATTGACATGTCACATCTTAAAAGAGGAAAAAATGGCCTGCTTCGCCTCTCGGCTCTAAGGCTGAAAACAGGATCAACAAATCAGTTATCAGTTTACGGGTATAATTTACAGATGGTTTAAACAAAAACCCACATTGGTTTCAGTCAACGTTGTCTTGCCTCTCTTTCGTGGTCGGTTCCACTCGTGGTTTGCCACTGCCAAAGATTGAACTTCGTTGTATATCCTGGGCTAGCTGGTTGACTGGGTCTTTCACCGAGCGTTTCAGTAGATTGAGCTTCGGCCGTCTGGCCATGTCCTCTGTTTTGTCAAAATGGGTGATAGACAAATTAAGCTTATGTAGAAAAGCAGCATAATAACATTTGATAATAATTTGGTGTCTCTTTGAGGCCTTGTTTGCTAAAGAGACACCCTTTCTCATTTGTAATGCACATGCAAAAGTATTCTAACCCTAACTCCCTAGGCCCATTTGCTTACACATAACCTGATCCTCCAAAATCCTTCAGTAGTAAAGCAAGCACATGACATGTATGCACACATGTGTTTCTAATCTGTGATACATGTACATGGCCAGGGACCCTCCCTGCATGCATGGAGCAATAAACAGTGTCCACTGACCCAAGCACTGACCTTGCAATCACTACAACAAACATGGATGTACATGTACCATGGAAAGGCAAGTACGCCTAATAACCTCAATCCTTCACTTTGGCAAAGAGGATTTTGGAGGATTTGGGCTAAGTTAAATATTTGGACACCCCGTTTTTCAAAGAATACTAAATTTGGACGCCCTATTTTCAAATCCTGTTTTATACTCTGATTACAATTTCAGTTTGGAGTTTTTCTCCAGAAAATAATGAATGAATCTTAGTGCTATTCATTGTGCATGCGAGCATATGATGTACAAATGCAGGCTGGCCTACTTCAAGTAGGTAATTTACTGATATACTTCTGGTATTTTTTCTATATGTGTAGCATATAACATTTCTTTTTAATGTCATTGGAAAATGAAATCCCTGAAGGTGTTTTCTGATGAAAAAAAACACTGCAAACAGGTTACAAACCAAGTATTCAGTTTTGGTAATATGTCTGTTAATGCATCCATACTTTATAAGAATCAAGATATATGTAAACAAACCAACATGTGAAAGTTTCAGCTTATTCTAGTTGTGTCTGTTCAGCTTTGCACAGTGAAAAGGATAAGTAAAGACCATTTGCGGTGACACCATGTGAAAATTCTCTTTTCTCCTGAAGACAATCAGAGCATGCTGATCGAAACGTCGAGTTGTAACCACCAGTTCTTTTCAGAACTAATTACTACTCGGAAAATAATTTTCACCCGGTGTCACTGCAAACAGTCTTTACATGTGTCTATTCAGATTGTCAGGGATGATATTGTGAGAAAATGAAAAGATAGGAAAAATGTTTGCCATTATCATTAGGCATATACTAGCCTATAGCAGTTTACCTCTATAGCCATGTATAGCAAGGAAACTGTTTTTTATCTTGGTATTTACATATAAAATGATACACAAGGAAAGTTTCCATGGTCTGAAGTTAGTCGGAACCCGGTTTCATGGTAGGATTTTCAAAATCAAAAGGTGGGATTTCCTACAAAAGTCAGAAGAATATCATGCCTGGATTGTTCGTATTCATTCCAATGTGGAATTTCTGTTTTCAGATGACAGGAAATCCTTTAGGAAATTATTTCTTTAATTTTACTATAAAAAAGATAGCACCTGTGGCAGAAATATTTATATGGATATTTTATACCATCAGCAACTTTGTTTCAAGATTAAAGTGTAAATAGTAGCTTACAAATATATTAACAATTGGTAATGTTTGAATCATTTTACAATACAAATTTAAGCATTTGACAATTTGTAATAAGAAAGAACGAAATTGCCATTAGACTTAATACCTGGATCAGGCTCTCTGAAATCATCCGGCCTGCCTGTCCTTTCTCTTTCATAACCCCCTCTATCCCGGTACCCACCACCTACATGCCCCCCTTGTCCTACGTTCCCTCTAGATCCTCCCCTATAGTCATCTCTTCCTCTGTAGCCCCCCTGTTGGTAACCATCATCTCCCCGTGGGGGTCCTCTGTCACCGCCACGCCTGTAGTCACCACCGTAACTGCCTGCAGCACAAGATAATTAAATACTAACACTGAATACACTGAAATAGACATAATTACAATTATACAGGAAAACATTGATGCTCGGGTGTAGTTGATGCTTTTGTGCCCCAACTTACTGAAAGACATAAATGGACCATAGAGACTGTTATGAGGCAAAAGACTACAGTAATGCCCCCCCCCCCCACGCGTGACCTCAGACCCACACATCAACATTTTTAGTTCTCTTTTTATTTGGCTATGAAACGATGTCCACTTGCAGCCAATTCAACACTGCCGTGCTGTGCTTTAAACAATTATTTTCACATCGGGGTATGAACATTTGTGAGGTCTCTCTTAGCCACCATACTTTGTGTATGTATACTTTGTCTATAAATTCAACATAACAATTCTTGTTTCTTCTAAGATGAAAGTACTTCAGATGAAACCATTTCTCTTGATGATTGATACGTATACCAACTTTACACAAAGTAATTTTTTTTAATAGTAATTCATCCATTTTGTAATCGGGTTTTTACCAATGTTGTACCTTCCCTTTACGAAAAACCTATTCACACAAGCATTAACCCCAGACTAATGTATGATTTTGCCTTAATAGATCCAGACCAGCATCTTTTGATGGTCTCCTGATCGTGCACCTTAGAGGTTTTTGTGTTATTATTAGGTGTTTGGGTTTACTGACCCAGACACAATCCCTGAGTAGATATTTCTATGGACCAAGTTTGCATTTAATTAACAATACAGTTCAGTCAATACAACCTAAAAAAAACAAAAAACAAACAAACTCTACGCCAACATGTATATCGATCGACGTGATCAATGTCCACTGAATATAAGTGTGGCTATATACATTTGTGTGGTGAAACAAACTTCTGCTGTATGTGCAACATACATTACACGCTCGAGTCTACACTGGTCACAGCAGAAAGTCCCACACTGCATTGCGACACTGCGTTGCGAGCAAAGGTCATTAGTTTGTTCGTTATTTCATAACTACAATAATGCACACGGATCGAAAATCAACCCAGTGACTTTTCACACTACGCTTTCGCGGCGCTTTCAACACGTGTCGGCGGTCTCAACACGGATCGAAAGCTCTCAACCCACCTCATGAGCAGGGTTAGTTTCGACACGGATCGAGCATCTTACACGGATCGGCGCCGTGTTACATTTTACAGTGTGAAAAGGTCAGTCAAGATTACACGTGTCGGACCCGTGTCCAACCCGGAGATTTTCTGTAGTGTGAAAAGGCCTTATGTGTGGCTATATACATTTGTGTGGTGAAACAAACTTCTGCTGTATGTGCAACATACATTACATGCATGATATCATCTATTCAACCTACTTCCGTGTGTATACACTTGTTCCAATTGTGGGAGAGTTGCACATTTAATATTCAGAGTGGAGTTACAGTACAGCATCTCATCTCGTGCCCTATCCTCAAAAAGGTGATTTTACCATTCTGGTATTGTTGATAATGTTACTCTCTTTGAATCAAGATATGCATTAACCCTAACTCCCTGGACAACAAAAGCAGTTGGAGGATTTTTATTGTTCAGTAACAGTGCTTAGGGAGTTAGGTACGGAGCCCGGGAAGTGACATGCGAAAAAGAAAAAAAATCGTTTTCCCGAGAATTTTATTTTTCATTTTTCGTTTTCCCGAGAATTTTTTTTTTCATTTTTCGTTTTCCCGAGATTTTTTTTTGTGCATTTTTCGTTTTCCCGAGTTTTTTTTTCTTTTCATTTTTCGTTTTCCCGAGTTTTTTTTTTCATTTTTCGTTTTCCCGAGTTTATTTTTGTCATTTTTCGTTTTCCCGAGATTTTTTTTTTTGCACATGGCTTGGTGGCCATGCTGTGACCGCTCGATCGCTCCGGCCGTACGTAGCACTTGAGTGACAAAATAGTTACTATGTACTAGTAGCAGTAACGTTAAACAGCTCCTATACGTATACGACGACTAGTACTAAGCACACTGTGTGGTGAGATTAAACCTGCAGTTTGCAAAGACCTACTCAGAACTAAAGTTTACAGCTACCGATCTGACCGTTTTACTATTGTCTTTTGATTGAAGGTAGGTTGGTTGAATGAGGTGAATGCTCTCGCCGATACAGTAGCCTAGCCTGACGTAAATATAATGCAATAATGAATAAATGATTGTCAATGCATTTCTAAATCAGCACTAACGTAACTTTGCAAAATGTGGTGATATCTTCCAAAGTGCAAACACAGTATAACACACACTGTACCACGAACCATGTTGATGTACATAGGGCTACTTTTAGAATAAAACATGTGACACTCAGTCATCACACTCTAGAGAGCAAGTTGATGTAATAATGGGCTAGTACAGTTTGCTAGTAGTACATGTATGTTTGCATAAGAGGGTTAGTTTAAATAAGTCTGTGTAAGGAGTTAGTTTGCCAGCAAGTATTTACCAATAATATATAGACCTATGCCTATTCCTATTTCCAAATGTTTCCCTCTACTCTTTGTCTGGCATTTTTCACTCAATCAGAAGACAAATATTCTATAGGCCTAGATCTATAGTAACAAGAAAATGTTCACATAACGTTACAATTGAAAGAGTTGATATGATTGATAATGATTTTTAATGTTCTGAAGTATATAATAATAAATTATGCAGTTTTCCTTTTCTTCTGTTTTTATTCTTTGACACCATTTGCAAACCTGTAGCAGGCATCCAAATTTTCCGTTTTCTTGTTTTTGTGGGATTGCTGTTCTCTGTTTTGACTTATGTTTCCTTCATTAAAGTCTGTGTGAATCAAGTTCCTGTGTTTTCTGAATGGCTGTTAATTCACAAGAGACTCTATATTGCACACTGGATGAAATAATCCCACCCCAAATTTCTTAAAAACAGAAAATTCGGAAGCCTGCTGTAGACCTACACCATTTGTATACACTTGAATTAAATGAAACATATTGGAATTGGTGTGTACTGTAATGGTTTAAACGTCTTTGGTTTGAGTTTGAATTTATTCCTAGTTGACATTTTTTCGTACATTTTTTGAAAAAAACATCCAAAATGGTTCACGATCCATTTAAAGTATGAAGAGGGGTAAAAAAAATTGGCTTTGATGATATATGATATCATTTTTCTGCCATGGCACAGGTTTTTGAAACAAGAATCATCATGGCAGACCTAATAGATTTCCTAAAGGAAAGAGGCGTGGATGATCTTCAAGCTATTCGAGATGACAAGGTATTAATTCATGTCGATATCTAAGTAATATCCCTGTGTTTAATTTTTTTGGTATCAAAACAAGATTCTGTTTTCACAGTTTAACCCTCATTAAACATGTTATACGGTACCCGTAAGCCTTTTTGAGGTATTTAATGGACACCAAGGGAGGGTGCTATTTAGAGTGGGTACATTCTTTTATATAAAAATTACACAATTTATTAAACCCACTCTAAAGAGTGCCCTCTTATTATGTCCACCATAACCTTAAAAAAACCAGTTGTATACATATGTGTGTTAGGAGCATGACAAGACAATAATGATCTCTAATATAGGAGACTCTGGGACATGAGGTGGTAGAATACATACATGTAGGGGGAATATTCCATTGTAATTCTGAGCATGCACATTATATTTCAAACAATGGAATACATGAAAAGGTACATGCATTACAATATGTGTGTGTCTAAAGTGTTCATCATTTGACAAAGATGTATCCATTGGCCTGGGAAACAACCCAAGACACATGATAGCGTGTCCTGGTGTATACACACCAGTTCAATGTTGTTACACAGATGATGACATATCTCGGAAAACTTTCATTGTTTGTCAAATGTTGAGATCCAACTCAGAAACCTATATGCAGGACAAAATTTGCCACATTTCAATGGGGGAAAAGTGGGGAGGGGGGAAGATGGGCCAATAGAAAATAAAGCAAATGTTCAATCTGAAAAGTACTGTTTACAAAGGGGATATTTGTACAAATTTACCTGAAATGCTGTTGATTTCAGTTGCAATCAATCAAAATCAAGCATGTTATGAATAAACTGATAAAATATAAATAGTTCTTCACTGTTTTCTTGAAAAATATGAATGCCGAAATGGATGAAATTTTCACAGGTTAAAGTTTATGTAAAACTAGATTATTGTAATAAATGCAGTCTTCCAAAATCATCAATTATTTGAAGCAGGGTGCAGCCCTCAGTATCTTGACACCTATTGTATCAAAATCAGCCCCAAAATTAGTTGGTGTTGTCCAAACAAATAATTTGGGTGAGTGGGTCTAAAAAGGGGGGGGGTCCTGAAAATTGTCATTTGGAGTTGATTATGTTCATACCTTTATTATTCTAAGTATACCCTTTTCTATTGATTTTGGTGTTGGTTTGTATATGTTAGGTCAAGGAACTCAATGAGAGTGATTAATTTCACTTCAGGGTACAACCTATATGTGAAATTGAGTATTTTTCATTATTTGTATAGTTTTTACCAAATCTGTGAGGTCACATGACCATAACATTTTAACCTTTTTAAAAGGATGTTCTGGCAATTATCAAAGATGTTTGTTTGAACCACCATAAACAATGGATTCGGGGCTGTGTTTTCATTAAATATAATACAATTGTAAATCCATATTCTGTGAACATCATGTGTGTGAATGTTACTACACTACTTTCCATTTGAAGTCTATAAGACTGTAACCCGTCCATACTGCAATGAATCAACTGGCTGTATCCGTTTTATATATCCATAGTATACCTGAGATTATTAATATGCATGTATGGTGATGTAATCTTGTAGACATAGTCAAAACAATAAAAACAATTCGAAAAACTCAACTTTACATTAAGTGAAAATAATCACACTCATCGAATTCCTTGACCTAACATAAAGAAAACAACATCAAAATCAATAGAAATGTGTAGAGAAAAAAAAAATTGGGGGGCGGCACCAACTCATTGTTGGGTCATTTTCGGGAAAAAAAAGGTGTCAAAATGCTCAGGGCTGTAATCTGCTTTTAAATAGGCTGGTCCCCTAAGGAATTTGAATCGTTACCCTTTTTTGACCCCTGTATACACTGTAGCCCACCATTATAATTTAATATCTAATTGTATTTATTTGATTTGTAGATTGACTGTAGCACACTACTACTGATGGATGACACTTCAATGAAGAAATACATACCTGCATACGGCGACAGATTGGCAGCAGTTTCGTTCTGTAAAAAGCTACAAAAGAAAACATCCACTGAACCCACTAGCACTGTGCTCGATAGGCTCATGACCAAACTGTCCAATCGAAGAAGAAAGAACCAGTCGGATGACAGTGACAGTCATTCAAAGTCATCAAAAGGCAACACAAACGCTCAAAAAAAGAATAGACGTATAGAATTGGGATGGTTGGATTATGATGAAATAGATCAATCATACAAGCAGGTTAGAAGCCAGAAGGGGGGTGGTACTCGACAACTTGTAGTGGGAAAAAATGAAGGAGAAGATGTCATATTGGAAACGGGAAAGATGTTATTCTTTCCAAATGGAAAATCAAAGAAGGGAACAGTGGATGAATTCACTTTCTCAGTGCAAGACTTCCGAGGCTGTGGCATGGGAACATCGACTATTGCTGAGCTCTATGAAGAGACAAGCGTTAAAATATTGAGACTTTACGTATGCACAAAGCACTCACATGTGAACCAACCCTTATCTTCAGAAGATAGCTCCTGCGATGACGACAGTGAACTAAGAAAATCTCCAAACATTTACGATAGCGACGGAGAAGTGAAGCTCGGCAAAGCTTCCAATGACAAAGTTTTTCCACTTGATGACACTTTGCCACGTGCCACTTCCCCATCACAGGCTGAAATATCTAAAGAAATTGTGATTAACCTTGATTCAGACACAGAATATGTTGTAGAAGCGACAAGAAATGAAGATTACCCAGTGAAAGTGAACGATAACCCATCTAAGTCTGTCTCCAGTCCGTCCCACACTGAACCAACCCAGCCAGAAATAAACACAAATGATTCATTTGTCGAATCATTACCAACAACCATGCCTGATGGGAATTGCATGAACATACGTCTGCATCGAATACACATTCAGAGGGAGATGATAGCGATTTTCAAGACACCAGAAATCATTAATATGTCCATAAAGGTTACTTTTGTGGATGAGGCTGGTGAAGATGCAGCAGGAGTATCAAGGGAGGCATACAGTGCCTTTTGGGTTTCTTTCTTTTCTACTTCGGCAGATGGAGAGGATTATAGAGTGCCATCACTAAGTCCAGAGTACGGACTAGAAGAATGGCAATCTGTCGGCCGTATATTAGCGAAAGGGTACCTCGATCATCAGGTGTTTCCGCTGCAATTGGCTCCAGCTTTCTTTCAGGCGTTAATGTTTGGAGAGGAGACAGTATCAACCGAAGACCTTTGTGAGTCATTCTTATTGTTTCTTAGTGATACCGATAGGGAAGTTGTTAAGTCTGCACTTGCTGGTCATCTCTCCGATGACGACAGTGAGGTGTTTGAAGACCTGCTTGACCGAGAGGGATGTCATGCCATACCCAAGATGGAACAGGTTCGCCCTGTTGTCATGCAGATGGCACATAAATGCATCAAACAAAACAGCAACTATGCCCTGGAAGCTATGCGGCGAGTTGTTCAAGATTCGCTGGTCAGTGCTTTCCCAAACGTGGATTCTATTACATCCATGTATTCCAACTTAAAACCTACCTCTAAGAAAGTATGCGATCTCCTCGCCGCAGATCCCCAAACCAAGGAACAAAGTCAAGCCTTAAGATTTTTGATGCAGTTCATTCGCGCACAGGATAATGAGGGTCTGGGTAAAGTGCTTCGGTACTTGACAGCATCTAGTATCATCTCTGTTCCAAGGATTCTGGTAGAATTCAAGGACCTAAGTGGACTTGCTCGCAGGCCTGTTGCACATACTTGTGGTCCAGTACTAGATCTGCCATCCACATACACATCATATCGTGAGTTCAGAAGTGAATGGCAATCAATATTGTCTTCTGGATATCTCAGGATGGACATAATGTAACCCTACATGAACATGTAGCTGTAGTAAATAAAGCAAACCTTCTTGTCCTCAAAGTTCTTCTAACGTTTGTTTCTGGACACATACATTGTGTATTGATAGATACATTTATCATTTATCACAACAGTGTTTGTATGTTGAACAATTGTTTTTGTGTTGTGCCCATTTTTGTTGGTTAAACACTACTATTTGTATCATGGTAATATTGATGTTTGAAAACCGTTTTTGTGTTTTGACCTGTTTCTCAACCCTATATAACTTATAACCCTGTGTAACTATATGTCACTGTGTGTGCCTTGCTCTGTCATCATAAGGAGAGTGCTGGACTGCTGCTTGCTGGAATACTAATTTTGACCGGGGGGTGGGGGTCTTGTGCTTGACCGGTGATGTGTAATTGCTTCTCAGATACCAGAATATATGTGTCACCCAGGGGCATCGAAGAATGCATGACTCCTTGCACTCGCCCATGTGTGTGCATTTTCAAGTAATTTCTAATGTTACTCTTAATAAAGAAAATATAATGTTGATTAGGTTATCATGGAAGTGGATCACCAAAAAGTGTTCAGAAAATCACTTTATGCAAAAATGCTTTGAAGACCCTTTCGGGTAATCTCAGGGGGTTAATAATAACTATCAAAACAACTTTTAGAAAGACAGGGACGATCCACGAGATATTTAAGATTGTTTTAATTTAAATGCAGATTGAACATAGACTTATTTTTTGTTTCAAAGCTAAACCAACCAAGCCTCACAGTCATCTGGGAGTAATGGCCATTGACCCTTTTGAATAATTTACTATGTGCAAATTGTCAAATAATTTAAAAAAATAATAATAAAAATATTATTATTAAAAATACATTAATAAAAAGTATATGGTTGATGATTTCCAACACAAAAATTTAGTTGGTCCTTCCTTATATCAATGTAAATTAATGCAGTGCATTATTGATGGTAATTTTGTTCAAATTCTAATGTCCGTCTAGATTTGAACCAACTTCTAAGTTTGAACCAACTTCAAGAGAGTTTCATAACCTATTGAGCAGTAGGAAGTGAAACGTGTTTTAATATGTATGAAAAAAAAATATCCACATCAAGACTAAATTTATTCAGAAATATGGATTTAAAGGGGTCACACCTGTGTGTCTCATGAAAGAAGTTTGACATTGACTTTCTAATCAAGGCTGTACCCCATGTTGAGCCAGTTGAAGACACAAAGTGAATGCTTTTATTGACCTTTTTTGTATACATTGTAAGTTCTGTTTAAAGATGATACTTATTATTTGCAGCATTATTGTATGTATCGTGTATACTATATATCATTGCCAAAAGTATTTTGTAATGTATTCAGGCACCATGTTTTGCATTTTTACTGTTTGCCCAAAGTATTTTGTAATGTATTCAGGCACCATGTTTCGCATTTTTACTGTTTGCCAAAACAATATATATATATATTTTTTAAACTTGAATGCAACAACGTTTTTGTTTCATTTACTCATATGGGAATTTTAGTATTCAATACTCATTTCTACTCGTAAAACATGCGTTGATTTGATAATTCCATGTCTTTGCAGTATATACATAGTGTACAATAATTCATTTCATGAATGAACTTGCATCAATCAGAACTAGGATAAGATCATATAGAACCTCTACTGGGTCCATGATAACAATACCAAATTTCCCTTATTAAAACCTAAATAAAAACCTGAATACACACAACCTTCTTAAAGACTTTCCAATAAATCCCTCGAGTGAGTTTATCAAACGACTTTTTTTTGGTGTACTGTATATTTTGAGAGATTTTTTTAGACTGGACTTTATACTGGACTTGATGTATAAACAATACGGTATCTATTATTTATTAATTCCCAAATACATCAGCATATAATTCAATGGCATATTACAACTTAATTCATAAAAGCAATCGTTCTCTGGAAAATATATATATTGAAAAGAATATTTTGCAACTTTTGCTCAAAGAAAAAATATTGCAAGTACATTTTTACTTTAATCTTTGTCAAATATGAAACAAACAGTTTTGTATTGTCATGTTTAAAAAGTATTGAAACAATTCTCACAAGATGGAATGTACTATACATGAGGAACATTATGAGGGACGAGCATTCTTATGCGATTGAAAAACTTACTTTTCATCCAACTTCAATAGAATATAAATCAGATTTATGTATATTGTATGATGTCACTTGTTTTATGAGTAATGGAATAAAGATCAATTGTATTCAAACGAACACAAAATGGTTTCTCAACTGATAATTTACAAATATAAAATGATAGAAATTATGTCAAGGTTGTTATAAGACCAAAGGTTATGAATGTCACGATCAAAACAACACCATGATCTCCCGTTGAAGGTGGAGGTACAAATTTACGGCATGATAAACGTCAAGTGGTTGAGTTAGGTTGTCTCTTCTCATGATATCCACACACAACTCATAAACATCTGGGTCACAGGGTATGGTGGAACGGAATTCAGCTTCGCTGTTGCATACAGTCATTTCATCATCATCAACAGTAGTGCATAGTTTGTCTTCTGTACCCCAAATCTGAGGTGTGTAGTACATTAGCATGGGACGCCCACTAGGCACACGGACATTCCTGGAGGGTCGGATCCTGTGTGTGTTCCACATCTCAGCCGTCTGGTCAAGTTCTCCCTGTCAAAATATTAATTAAAAATCAATAAAGTGATAAAACGCGTTGAAATGGGGTGGGGATCAAATGCAAATTAAGCCATATGATGTGCAATAGCTGATTTGGTTATCCAAGGTTCATATTCAAATTCCCCTAAGCCAAGAACAAATAAATAATATAAAATGATAAACATTTCAGTCAACATACTTGTGCGATTTGTTATTTTTATAGCAAAAAATAGATAGTAATAATACATCAGCACAAAGTTTGAAATCAAACAATCTAGTCTATTTAACTGTCCATTTGAATGTCGTTAACATGAACTTCACATTGGAAAAAATTTCACATTAGCCACAATAGCCACAACTTATTGTGCCATCATTAATATGGACATTAGGTATTGATTTATGTAGTATTAATAAAACATTGGTTATCAGTTATTATTGTGTATGTACTTACACTTAAATTTCTTCATTGGAAACTTTGGACATGCTTTTTAATTTTTATTGTTTTCCCCAACAACAATTTCCCATTTTATACAAATACAGGCGAAGTGCACCATTCCCCGAGTGGCGAATCATGAGGTCAAGGAGGGACCACGTGCCTCAACCCCCACCCCTACCCCCATCACCCAGTACGTATAAATTGACCACAGTGGTTTAGTTACCTGGATGACACCCATGAAACAAAACTGGACGAGGTTCTTGTCCAAAAAGTTCCCGGTGAAGTCCCCTCTCTCCAGGAGGTCCCTGAACATTTCAATCCAGAAATGAGTACATTCTTTGCGCAAGAAACTCCACCAACATTCAATCCTCTGATTAGTAGTACTCGCTCCTTCAATGTACACTCTTTCCCCTCGGTCGTTATTGCGACGGAAGAATTCTTGAAAAGCACGAATATGTCCATTTTCTGTGCCACGATCACTACGCACGACGCGTGGGCAACCACCACACTCCTTTACAGCTTCCAAAAAGTATCCTCCAATTACTTTTGGATCATTATTTGTATGATACACATTTAACCAAATTAGTTTTCTTGAGTATCCATCTATACAGCCACTGATGCACAAACCATAGGGTTTCAACTTATCATACCCATCGACATGCCATATGTAATTTGGTCCTTTGGCAAAATAAGCACGTCTGACAAGACGTCTGGCTTGTCTTAATTCTACACCTTCTGGATCCATTACTTTTAATATCAGTCGAACATCTTCTTTTCTAACACGAATACCACTTTGTTGGCATTTAGCATACATCATTCGATATCCATGTAACTGGCCTGATCCCTGTAACTCATGCTGGATGAAACATACGACATCAGCCAAATTGTTGTACTTTCTACGATGAAGATTAATTGAGACTAATAGCCGCTTGAGGTGTCTTTCACTTATAATTATGTTATGCTGTTGTGCTAATACAAAAAGCATATCTTTATATGTCATACCAAGGTCAAAGTACATTTTAATTAACAGATCACGATCAGTCAGCATCATGTTAAACTACCTGAGAATAGGAGTTACCTATTGGTGTCAACTCACCACGGACCTTCTCAAAGTCATGAAAATTATGTCCAAAACATATAGGCCTAGTCCAACTCCAGTGGCAATGGATTTGCCATGTGCATTTATCTCGTGGGAACGAGATAATTATCTCGTGGGAACGAGATATTATCTCGTGGGAACGAGATAATAAAAAATAAAATCTCGGGAAAACGAAAAATGAAAAATAAAATCTCTGGAAAACGAAAAATGAAAACAAAAATCTCGGGAAAACGAAAAATAAAAAATAAAATCTCGGGAAAACGAAAAAATTTAAATAAAAAAATCTCGGGAAAACGAAAAATGAAAAAACAAATTCTCGGGAAAACGAAAAAATATTTTTCGCATGTCACTTCCCGGGCTCCGTACATTACCTTTAATATAGTACTCAAAACAATTCAGGGAACACCGGATTTTTTTTACATCAAATAGGTTTGAAATATTCCATGAACCGGGATTTTCATTTGCAACCCCCTCTCTCTTTCAGTAGTCATGTCATGAAATGTGTAATCACTACATGCATCCTTTATCATCTGTTTCATTGTGCACTTGTTTCTCATCTATTCTGTGAAACATTGTGTTTATCTGAGATTATTCCGGTGTTCCCTAAATTGTTTTGAGTAGTATATTAAACGCTTGACATTTCTAATTTACAGGTGAAGAGAAGCTTCCTAAAGATGGCAGACGGTGGTAAGGCTAACCTGGAGCTTGGTAATAAGATTAGCAACGATGACCTGGAGTGTTCAATATGCCATAACCTTTTTAATCAGCCCAAAATTCTGGACTGTTTGCATGGTTTTTGCATGGAGTGCCTCCAGCTGCATAGAGAGAAACAGGGTCCAAAGAATAAGAAACTTGAATGCCCTCTGTGCAGAGGGGAAACGACATTGACAGAAAATGGGGTTGCTGGTCTGCCTAATGGCTTCAAATTGAGTGCCCTGGTGGCAGAGGCTACCGTGCAGGAAAAGCTCCACGGTCAGGGGTCCGAGATCAAATGTCAAGCCTGCGATGACGGGAGCCGGGCAATCTCAAGATGTACTGACTGTGATCACTTTCTGTGTCAAGAATGCCAACGAGCACATGAACGTATGTCTTTAATGAAATCTCATGAAATCTGCACGCTGGATCGGTTGCGATCGGGTGAGATTCAACACAAAAGCAAACTAAGAGAATACATTCCAAAATGTGGGCAGCACCCTCATCACAATCTAAGCCTCTACTGCAACACATGTGAGAAGTTAGTATGTGTACTGTGTATTGTTCTGACCTGTAGTCATTGTACTCCGAAGCACTCCCTTCTGGACATGCACGAGGCTTCAGAAAAATGTCAACAAGAGATCGACAAATTAGTTGAGGAATCTAATAAGAATAAGAGAGAACTGACCACTGCCATAAATGACATTGAAAAATCCCACAGGAAAGTACAATCCATGTATGACAAGACCAAGAGTAAAATCTCCAAAAAGGCTGAAAAGGAGGTGGCCAAGATCAAAGAGGAAGAAAAAAAACTGATGGAAGAGGCAGACAAGATTTACATAGAAAGAATCCAGACTTTAAAAACCGCTCGAGCCGAAAATGAGAAAGAGGTGACACACAGAGAGCAGAAGGTGGACATGGTGAAGCGACGCCTGCATCTCTCAAATTCCTACGAGATCGTTAATCTCAGGCAGAAACTCATCTATAACCTTCAGGAACTGGTAATAAGGAAATGCCCTCAAAAAGCGTCTGACGGGTTGTCTTTCATGGGCTTTGAAGAAAGTGAGAAGTCACTCGGGAGACTGGTGCTGCAAGATGATGAACCAATCATGGAATTAAAGGCTAAGGCAGTGAAATCATCACCAACGCCTACATGTAAGACACTGCAATCAAAAGAGATGTGGTATCTGAAAGTGGAAATTATAAACAAAATAAAATATAATTTTTATGATGTTGCAGCTTTCACCAACAATGAAATAGTCATAGCAGATGTGTATTTTAAAGGAGTTACGCTGGCAGACAGCAAACCTCAATCCACTGTTATCCCACAACGATTACAGATCAAAGATCTTACTTCTTATCCACAACATGTCTCAGTGGATAAGGATGACCAGATCATTGTTCTAGATGATCAGCAAGTCAAGATCTTCAACAAGAATGGTAAGCTTCTCCGTCAGTTCACACCAGGTACATTTCGTAGGAAAAACAGTGAACCAACATGCGTTGCAGTAGGTAACAAACTGATAGCAGTGGGTTATAAGAGCAATCAAGAGATATCTCTACACAACACAGACGGATCCCTCATCAAAACACTGCATGCTCCGATGATCGATCAATATTTGACTATCTGCAAACAGCGGCTTATCTACACCAACTGGCATAGGAAACAACTGCATTCAATAGACTACGGTGGTGGCATGTTATTTTCAGTAAACGTCAATGATGAGAATGAATGGACAAGGGCCCCTAATGGTGTGTGTTGTGACAGTGATGGTAGCATATACGTTGCTGTGTGGATAAACAATTCAGGTGAAATTCAGCATTACAGTCCTGATGGCGAGTACATTGGACGTGCAATCAAAGAATGTGCGTATCCTCGTGGCATCGCATTAACACCCGCCGGCGATATGGTAGTGACTACAGGTCGTTCCACACTTTGTTTCAGTCGTGTCAAGAACGCAACAAAAAAAATCAAACCCAATCTTGCAAAATGAGTCTGAAGTAGCCAGAGCTGCTTTTGTGTAATGGGCAGGGTTGATATTGTGAAAAAATGAAAAGGTAGGACAAATGTTTGCCATTATCATTAGGCATATACTAGCCTATAGCAGTTTACCTCTATAGCCATGTATAGCAAGGAAACTGTTTTTTTATCTTGGTATTTACAATAAAATGATACACAAGTTTCCATGGTCTGAAGTTGGTCAGAACCCGGTTTCATGGTAGGATTTTCAAAATCAAAAGGTAGGATTTCCTACAAAAGTAAGAAGAATATCATGCCTGGTAATGGGTCCTCAAATATGCCTTATCACAATGTGAATCAATACAAAATATTAATGAAATTCACCCGATAAAAGGCAGTAAATTTAACAAATCTAAAAAGGAGCATTCTTCTCATTTTGTGGGATCTGGTCACATGACAGACATTCTGATTGATTGATCAAACTAGTCTTGTGGGTAAACAAGTTCTAAATGCTTGTTTAAAGGACAGTATATCGTCACGATCAGAGCAGACTTTAAACAGGGAATGGAATCGGTGTCGTAAGGTGAACACAGTGACTGAAAATTACAGGCTCATTCATGCAGCCGCAACAGTAATATGACCTTATCATGTAGGGTATTATTTTCGGTTTGTGCTAGATGACTATTATTCAGGGAATGCAACTGAGGAGAATGTTCCGATTCAGACTGCAAGCGTGAAGCATGAAAGACGTGTAGTGTGGGAGGGCCCCAGAAACATTTACAATCTAGACGCTCTGTGGTGCACTCTGAGCATGTCTTAAGGTAGCCCAAGTATGGACACCATCTCTGTATACAATGAAACAGAGTCCAATAACCCGAAGGTCGGTCACCGCACTAGAATGCCATTATGACCAACTATAATGACGGGCGCGAAGGTTTGAATTTCAAAATATCAACAGGGGTCAAAATTAACTTCAATTTTATGTCAAAATTTAACTAGTCCTTCTCAAAGTAGTCCTGAAAAAAGGACAATATACATGTTGTAAATAAACAAAAAAGAAATGAGTGCCATTGTCGAGCGGTTTAGTGCATCGGATTTGTGTTCTGATGGCTGAGTCGTCAGAATGTGGGTTCGAATCCCAACCGCGACCATGGTGCTTGTGTCCTTGAGCAAGACACTTTACCATAATTGCTTCTCTCCACCCCAGGAGTAAATGGGTACCCTGTGAGGGCAGAGTTGGTTGTTGTGTTTGATTAGCCCTATATGCGCTGTAATGGCAGCAATTGAGCTGTATGCTCCCCAGGGAGCTGAGATGGTTTCAGGAATGATTTATGAGCCTGGTGAGCAGGGGTAATAGTATAATGCGCCTTGATTATTATTGCATTATTTGGAGCTGGTAACAGGATACCTAATATTATATAAAATAAATATGATTTTAATATGTTTTATTTGGTACTGGTAATGTAGCCTACTGTTATGAATAAATACATTATATCCATGGTGTTATATCTCTGTACAATATATAATACGGTTGCACTATACCCAATATCTAGACTAAAGGATACCCAATATCTAGACTAAATAAAATATAAAAAAAAATTTAAAGAATATATAATACGGTTGCACTATTTGGAGCTGGTAACAGGATACCCAATATCTAGACTAGATAAAATATTTAAAAAAATAAAGAATATATAATACGGTTGTATTATTTGGAGCTGGTAACAGGATACCCAATATCTAGACTAGATAAAATAAAAATAAAAAATTTAAGAATATATAATACGGTTGCACTATTTGGAGCTGGTAACAGGATACCCAATATCTAGACTAGATAAAATAAATGGTTTTTTTTAGAATATATAATTCGGTTGCACTATTTGGCACTGGTAACAGGATACCAGTATCTAGACTAGATAAAATAAATATGATTTTTAACTCTTTTATTTAGTACTGGTGTAACACTAGAATTTGATGTATAATTTACTGTTATGAATAAACGCTATCATCAAAATTGTTTATGGATCCATGGTGTTCTCTCTCTTTAGAATAGATAAATGCTCTTACCTTCTTCTCTGTAACCCCCTCTGGGTGGACCGCCCCGCCCTCTTGACCCACCACCTCGACCAAAACCTGGACAGAAAAAAAATTCAGAAATTTGTTTGCACATAACATCCTCTGAGCTAACTCCTCAATAGACCAAATCGAGCCTGTCAAATGGCACAGATTAACCAACAGGATTAAGTCTTTCCATCACAATTATTACTAGCTGAAGTATATTACCTACATGAATCCGAGTAAACTTACCTAAAGATTTGCGGCGGCACCAAGTAATTAATCTCTTGAGAGATGTAATAGTTCTCCTGAAGACGACCAGAGTATGCTGATCGAACTGTTGAGTTTCTCACCAACGGTTCTTCTCAGAACCACCAACTATTACATCTCCTAAGAGGTTAACTACATGGTGCTACCACAAACCTTATTTCTACTGTAATTCCACCGTGCAAAGCTTCAAATCCTACCTAAACTCTCCTAGAATATTCCATATTGACAAAATAAATGCTTTCTTTAAAAGGTTCTGAATAATCCCAAAAAAAAGGGGGAAACTGATTACATGTAGGTACACACATACAAAAATTTGAGAAAATAATTGTTAAAAAAATAATTTCTACATGTTGAACAAATTTTTTTTGAATCTTGTAAGATGCACAATGCTGACATGCAACTGACTGTTTACAAAATTTCAGAACTATTATGTTCAGTACTTCTGTCGTAACAAGAAACTGGGCATCACCACTCAAGAATAATATAAACCAGTGGCTAGATTTGCTGGATTTTAACAAATTCTTGACTGTATAGCCCAGCCAGTGATACTTCAAATGAGGCTGGTGTACCAATTCTTTCAAGGTTTAAAAGGTTGGATAGCTGTGGTACTGCATGGTGATAGAAGATGACAAACTGGGCAAGGTACCAAGCACAGGAGATTAGGGGATAGAGATAAGGCAAAAAAGAATGGTTTAATCAAATTAGCCAAGGGCATGGCCAGTGGAAGTTGTCTTTGAAGCTTCCATGATGGCAAACATTTCAAACTAGCCACATTCCTGATTGTCTTCAATCCATATAAAAGATCAATAATAAACGACCGCCCTCCCCCCTATTAAAAAGGGACCTTGGCCAATCTCATCCACAAAAACCACTTGGTCATTCCCCCAGTATTATCGTGAGACTCACCTGGAAAGCACTGATGAAGCTGCAGTCTTCAAAAACCTTCCATTGATAACTCCCTAATCGATTGACAAACAAGTGTTCCTGTGGGGCTTAGACCTTTTGAATTGCCAATTTAGCCTTTCCATTGTGTGGACAGATTAATGTTGGGCCAGCCACACCCAAGCCAGACAAAGCGGTTACATCAAACTAGTGTGGCCGGCTTCTATTAAGGTAGCTCTAAAGGTCTGGTAGGAGACTTGGAGTAAAAATAGTGAGGGCGAGAATTTTTGAGGGTGAGAGTTTAGATTGTTCCGGGTGGAGTTAGTGGGCGAGACTGGCTAAGGTCCCTAACAACAAGTACATACCTCCTCTTCCACCATCTTTAGGTTTCTTTCCATCAGCAATGTCTACTTTGAGCGGTTTGTTTTCAAACAACTTCATTGGGAGAAAAACAAAACATTAAAAAATAATTTGCACAAGGACAAGGATAGCCACCATTGACAGATGGGTCATTATACATAATGCACATTTTATACTGCAAATACATCACCATGTACCTGAAGACACACATAAACTTTGATTTCTTCGATTTGTAAGGAATTTTCCTTGACATGGAAACGAATGCTAGCTTATAAGATGTAAGGCTTTGCATGGTGGAGTATTTATATCTTTTCGGTTTGCGGTAACACCATGTGTTTATCTCAACTATCGCTAGGTGAAAATGTGGTTCAGAGAGAACCATCTGGGGACTTCACAGGGTCTTCTCTCCGTTTCAATTAACGTGCTCTAATCTGATCATGACGATGATTCGAGCACGCTAATCGAAACATAGAGAAGACCATGTGAAGTACCCATGGTTCTCCCTGAACCAGATTCTCACTTAGCGATAGTTGAGAAACGAGTTGACTGATATTGGTTCTCCCCTGAACCATAATCTGTTAGCAACAGTTCAGATACAAGTTATGCGATAAAGGTTCTTTTCAGAACCTGTACGTCACTTAGTGATAGTTGAGATAAACACATGGTGTTACTGCAAACCAAAAGGATATGAATGCTAGCTTATCTTCATCGTTGGGAATATTTCCTTTGTTTGTCTTTGTTATGGATGGTCATGTGATGTTTAACCATCCTACTTCTGGTGCCTTTTTCATACAAGTTGATCCACCATTTGAAACCATTTGCTTTTGTGGTTTTGAATGGTGAAATAACTGTGTACAGTATTGATTCCCAAATGGTTTGGAATGGTAGGTCAGCTAATACAAAAGACCCTAGTGCCATTTTTAAGTGGTAGATCAATTACTTGTACACTGGCCACCATGTGTTAAAACTACATAGGGTACTGAGATGATGGATAGTCCACTTTATCTACATAATGCAGGTTTTGTTTTTCAGCTATGTGAAACCACACCAAGGTGTAATGTATCCACCATTTAAAACCATTTGAATGATAAGCCACTGTGAAGTACATTCACCATTTGAATCCATTCAGCTATGGAAACACACCAAGGTGTAGTGTAACAACCATTCAAAACCATTTGAATGGATATGAATGGTAGTTAAGCTTGCTACCAACACTGTTCAAATGGTATCACCAGGTGTGTACAAAACCAATGGGCATTTTGGTGAGTGGAAATTTTGAATGGTTTCAAATGGTCAAACAGTAGGAGGGTTAAAAGGCACTGTTTATGAATGGCGATAGGTCAGTTAAGACCAGTGCTTGTCATATGACGCATCTAAGTGCTTCTTGAAATTGGACGCAGGACTTTAACCCTTCTGTGACTGAGGGTCAAAAATCAGTTAAAATGTTGATATACTTGCCAAGGTATATCTCGTGCACTTAAAAGTCAAACACTGTCAAACCTTACGTGTAGTAAGTACATTTACAGGTCAAAATGAGTCGACCGTTTTTGACTGGTAAAAGCATTGTCTGGTATTGTTCAGGGTGGTCAAAATGACAGTAAAAACCAGTCAAAAATGCCCCTGTGTGCACATTTGGGGTCAACAGTCAAAACAGGCAGTTGAGTGGTTTTGACCTCTAAAGCAACTTCCCACTAAAGTGCAGCAATAGTAGGAGGGTAATATTGAAACTGCAAGACTCACCAGAATGTTTTTGTAAATTGTTGAAATATTGAAGAACGTAAACCAGATGTAGAGTAGAACATTGCTTTACTGAACACTTGTATTACAAATGATTTGTTGATACAGAACATAACCCTTGGCTTAGGAGCATTGCAGCCAAGAATCATGGTAATGAACAACCACCTTAGGCCCCCAAAAAAGGCTCCAATTTCCGGACAACCAGTTACTCACTTACTGCTAGCCAAACTGCAAATGGTACTGATCCAGAACTAACGTTACTTGTCCTCAAACAACTCGGGCTCAGCCCTAAGGACTGTCACATATATAATTCCAAATATAAAGTGGAAAACCTCCAACCAAGCATGCCAAGACTGAGTGGGCATGCCTGTGTTAAGTTCTTGATTCTCATACATGTATGTATGCACATTTTACCAAAGTACACTAGGGTTAAAACTGGATATCAAAATCACATTTTAAAATAGTATTTATGCTTGTATTACAAGGACTTCATAATGCTTAAATCATATTTTTATTTTACAGATTTATAACTCACCAGATAGACTAACTAGATACTGTAGCTTAGTGTGTGAACAGATGTCACAAGATGCCACGCTATGCACAGCTTGTTATTGGCCCTGCAGGGAGTGGAAAGGTCAATTCAGTTCTACCACTTTATAAATATTATCAGAGTTTAACATTTGTAAAGGGATTCTAGTATTGAAACAGAAGAAGCACAATTGTGTCACTGTGAATGACACTTTGTCTGTGCCACAACCTGTTCTTGTCAGAACAACCGGGTTGACTTTGTTAGGGCGAGGCAGTTTGTTCATGTCATGAGCCTAATGTTAGCATTATTGATTCAGGATCAGATAATATTGTCAGTGCCAGTGCCGCGGCCTCATACTGGTCATGCTGGTAGGGCCTAGTAGTACTAGTGGCAGGAGTGAGCTTGCCTTAGTAGTTCCGTTGGGCCTAACGTTTGTAGCAATTTTTCAGTTAACACAATGCCAGCCGGTAGTTTCGGTGCATTGGCTGGTTTGGCTGGAGGTAGGCTTACATGCATTTTATTTGTCTAACACTAGCCATGATGCTTTAAGTTTAATGTATCCTTTCTGACTCTGAGGATTTCAATATAGGTAGGGCCTAAATAGGCTACAATATATTATATAACAGTTAGGCCTACCCTGTATCAGCCTCAGTAATAATAGCCTATCTAGGCCTATGTCATGACAATTAATCACTTGAGCTGAAACTTTCTTCGAAATGCATATTTATTTATCCATGAAGTATGAATGCATAACGACCTTGATTAATCATTACAGTCACTTAAAGGTGCTAAATTCAGCCTTGTGTAAACTACATAGGCCTAGGCCCTATCACTAACTTTAGTGTAAGTGAAAGAGGTAAAATTCAGCCTCAAGTGTACACTACATATATGTGGTGAAAATAGCAAGATGGTTCAAACATCTGTGCTCATTTTTAGTTATTAACTCTTTCTACCCTGAATTATTTCACGTGTAGGCCCCTATGGACGGAATTGTTTTTATTATTGTAGGCTATTTGTAATTTGGTATACTGTCAACAATCAAGGTCAAATGTGGAAATAATGGATAATCTGTTTATCTTTTGCCAATTGAAGGGGGTAAAGTATCAAAATAAAGGTTATGGCTCACTGGGTGTGAATTTTGTGATGGGGATCATCTTGGGATTACCCATAATGCATTGCAGCCATTTACATTTCAACTTGTGTCTATCGTTCCTCAGAATAAAATATCAATAATTCTGCAAGTTATTGCTTGTCAAATATATGCATCGTATGGCAAACGAAAGTGGTTTGTTTATGTCAGAATATGTCAGGGCATAATAATATTACCCATAATGCTTTGTAATCCCCTAGTTTGCAACCTTGATACAACATACTGTATATTGTTTCCGTTGGGCAATTATATAAACAATCAAAGTCCAATGTGGGAATTATTAATAATTCGTTTATCACATCCATGATAAAACGCATCGATCCACCGCAGACACACAGTGTGCAAGGCGCCATCTATCCAGCTGGTGGTAACCATGGTGCATTACGTATGTCAACAGTGTAGTTTTCTTGGGTTGTTACGAAAGACCATTAGTGCCACTCTAAGTATATATTACTAATCCGTTATTACGGATTAGTAATCCGTTATTACGGATTAGTAATCCGTTATTACGGATTAGTAATCCGTTATTACGGATTAGTAATCCGTTATTACGGATTACTAATCCGTTATTACGAATTACTAATCCGTTATTACGGATTAGTAATCCGTTATTACGGATTAGTAATCCGTTATTACGGATTAGTAATCCGTTATTACGGATTACTAATCCGTTATTACGGATTACTAATCCGTTATTACGGATTACTAATCCGTTATTACGGATTACTAATCCGTTATTACGGATTAGTAATCCGTTATTACGGATTAGTAATCCGTTATTACGGATTACTAATCCGTTATTACGGATTACTAATCCGTTATTACGGATTACTAATCCGTTATTACGGATTACTAATCCGTTATTACGGATTATTTTTTTCCAACGCGGCGGACACACAGCCCTCACATGCAACAGGTGTGGAAACTTTGTTGGATTTATGGCAAGTTATATTACTTTTATTATCTCAAATTTAATAGTAAATCAGCTGTGACAGATGAATAGGTCAGTTGAGGATATAGGAGGGCTAGATATTTGCTGTTAGAGGCCTTCTTAAATGTTTATATTGACCGTACTAGCGTTTGACTCGATGATATTTACATTAACGTTACACATACAGCAATATTGTCTGGGATGTGCATAGCGCCCCCTATTTGCCAAACGATCACCCACAAACTTTCTGTTTAAAATCCTACCACAGGTTTATTAAGTAAACGTTAATCTACGGACAAATCATGGCAGAAAAGGTTGACTTATATGAATTCATGGAGAGTCGTGGAATTGGAAAAGAAATAATAACAAGAATGAGAGATGAAAAGGTAAGTTAACAGGAGGCTATTGTTACGCCGCGGCGTAGCAAACCCATTGAACAAATCTGGATGTGGGCATCGCTGGTTATGGGATGAATCCGTGGCCATTGTAATATTTTCCCATTACAATGTGCACATAGACAAATTACTATTCCTAGCATTGGGGTGTGAAGGGAGATCAAACATTCAACATACTTCAATCAATTGATATTAATATAACTTGGCACAATGTTTAGTTTCACGATGTCATGATGACATATCAGTTGTCATTGAACACACAATGGTGCTATCCAAACACATTTTGTGAAAATTCCTCATTTAAATGTACATATAGGCCTAAATACGCATGAGAATAGCACCATCTGGTGGTCTTTACAACTGATGATGTCATCATGACATATTATTATTATAATGACATCAAGTGACTAAACAATAATTGCACCAAGTGGTGGAATAATGGAGGAAGGTTTGTTTTCCCTTTTTTTTAATTGAAGTGATATTTCATCAGTAGACGTTCATTTTGTAATGCACCCCGTATGCCAATAAGCCCTGTGAACTGCATGGTCAGTACCCTCGACTGTGTCTGCTTAATGGATTAAAAGGTAATGCAGGAACCAGTGATATTCGCACATTGCACAGCTGCCTGCATCAAAGCAAATAATGGGTTCGAACCCCCCATGACCAACAAAAAACTATAAAGTTGAAGAGGGAAAACCTTTACCCAAGTGTTGTTTTCCGAGGAGTTTTTGAGGGGACACGATTGACCTACCCCAAGAACCCTGATGAGCGAATTTTGTGGTGAACCCGTAAAAAATTTGTACCCCACTGGTAAACACCCCATGAGAAATTTCTCACTACGCGCCTGGTTGACATTTATAACATTTTATAGGTCTCAGTGAAGAATCCAAAGAAAGTGAAATTTACATAGATTTGAGTTTTTAAATCAATGGAATTGTTTGGTTTGATTTTATGTAATACTTGATTGAGGATGACCATCACAGCATTGGCCACAGGGCTAAATTTTAGAAGTATTGTACCATAGTTGTCAATGGTTAAAACATCAATTGTATTTTCATGTAACCATTTTGTATACACTCTTAAAACTAAAGTGTTGAATCAACCTTTTAAGAGTTCGGTGAGTGACAACACTTTATAAAGTTAAATTCAACTGAAAGAAAGTGTTGAATTAACACGGAGTCAAGTTAAGTGTAACTTTATCAATGTTAATTCATCAATTTTAAAGTTAAATCCAACTTTATAAAGAATTGTCACTGACTGAACTCTTTAAAATGTTGATTCAACACTTTGATTTTTAGAGTGTACAAGGTTTGTTATTATGTTTCTATAGCTTTTGTGTGAAAGTTTCTCAGTATAGCACCCTCAGTAGATTCTAAATTAACATTTAACTTGGCATGTGTGATTCAAATTAATATTCATGTTTTCTTCTTTTCCAATCGTTACAGATTGATTCAGCTATACTTGCACTGATGGATGACCAGTCACTGAAAGAATTTATTCCACTTCTGGGGGACAGAATAGCATTGCGTAACTTCTGTGCTGATTCTCAAAAATCACCGCATCATAATGGTAATTCATCAAAGAAAGACACACTCCTTGATAAGCTTCGAAAGAAATTAAGCATAAAAAGGGATCCAGCCAAATGTAGTTCTAATGATGAAGATGAAGAGGGTACTTCTGGCTTGAGCGGTGACAATAGGTCTTCTCGACTAAAAGGAAACCAAAATGCTAAGAGAAATGAGAGAAAAATTGATGTGGGTTGGATTGACTATGACTACACTACAAAGAGGTACAAACAAGTACGAAAACAAAATGGTGGAGGTACACGACAGCTCTCCGTATCTAAGACCTTGAGAAGTTCGGAACTTCTTGCAGTAGTCCAAAGGTTATTTTTCAAGGATAATATTTCATCCAAAGGAGACCTGGATGAATTTGAAACTGAATTATGTGACTTCAGACATCAGTCTTTGTTGGATGAAACTACTGTAGGCAAGTTGTACAGTGAGACAAAAATGCCAGTCTTGAGGTTTTATCTCAAGACAAAAGCCAAAGTACACAAGGATGAGACAAAAGCAAATAAAAAGCGGAAGAGGGTTCTAGTAGTCTCTGATGATTCAGCAGATGAATCAGCAGATGAGAACATACCAGATCCTGAATTACCATGGATAAATATCAGCAATGAAGTTGAAATACCCTTCACAATGACTTCAGTGCAGACTTCATCACATATTCCTGTAATTCCTGGTACTATAATAGATGTTGATGATTTTACTCAGCCAGAGACTCCAACCATCATGTTCGGCCCCACAAGTTCACTCGATACAGACTTGAATGACACCATTCCTGATGAAGCTGGCACAGCATATGAGGTTCTCTTAATAAGACGAGCAGTAATTGTGGAAGATTTCATACAGGTGTTCTCAAATGACAGCATTATGAAGGCAAAAATTGCAGTTCACATGATCATGCCAAATGGCGAAATTGAGGCTGGACAGGGTGTTGGCGTATATAAAGATGCAATCACCCAATTTTGGGAACAATTCTATAACCAATTTACAACAGGCGATAACTTCAAAGTTCCAGTGATTCGCCATGACTATCGTGATACAGAGTGGCAGGCAGTGGGGAGAATAATCGCAAAGGGCTGGCAAGACCTTAAGTACTTTCCAGTATCACTAGCCCCTCCATTTATGGAAACAGCTATATTTGGTGACAGCAAGACTGACACAAAATCAGCCTTCATGGCCTTCATCCCAGAAGCAGAGAAACAAGTAATTGAAAGTGCACTTCAGGAATTCCCTTCAGAAAGTGAGGAACTCATAGACATCTTGGGGGAGTATGACTGTAGAAAAATGCCAACCAAAGATAACTTGGACCATATCCTGTTTGAATTGGGACATAAGGAAATAATTCAAAGGCCCAAATTCATCGCTGATTGTATGTATCATGTGCTGACACCTGTTAGAGAAAGTGTCCAGAGAGAAGAACTTTTTGACATCTATGAGGAATTACGACCTTCAGTAAAAAAGGTTGTTTCAATGTTGAAATTTCCAACAGAGTGCAGTGCCACCCAGCAAAGAATCTCTGCATACTTGAAGAGGTATGTAAGGTCTTTGGATGAGCGCATGCTTCGACGTTTTTTGAGGTATTGTACAGCATCAGATGTACTCTCAACAAAGCATGTAACTGTTGTTTTCAGTGCCTTGGATGGTTTTCAGAGAAGACCTATTGGCCATACATGTGGGAATGTGCTGGAGTTGCCTGTATCATATGACAGTTTTGTAGATTTGAGGCAAGAGTTTAATGAAATCTTAGATAGTGGTGTTTGGGTCATGGACGGAATATAACTGATGATCAACTTGACAATTTCTGCCAAGTGTAAGCCCTTGATGAGGTCCTTATTAGCTAAGTTGTTTCTCCCTACTCCAGTTTAAACTTTCCTTTTCTCTTAATATTTGTACACTGCTGCTGCTTGATGTCCAATAGTGTTGCAAATGGGAACTTGGAACAATTGCTAAATACTTGGGACAATTGCAGGGTTTTTGGATGAAAGTAACCCTTAAAAAGTTGATGTGGGATATTATGCCAAGTTTGGTCCAGATTTTTTGGTATTTTTTATAATGTTTTTAATTATTCATTTCCATGTTATATAGGACTTACTGTTGTAATTACATACTGTGACAAAGTGGCACAACATTATATTTTGGATGATTGCAGTATATGGGTTTATCTCGTAAAAGAAAATGAGATGAAATAAAATTAGCACCTTAAGTAGGCCCATGTCCTCTTTGAAGATTTACATTTGTTCTGCTGTTTTCAGTTATTTTCTGTTTTCACCTTTTTTGGCTAATAACTAACGAATGCCCCAGTAAGTAAGGACCTTACAATTTAATCTTATTTTGCAGGTTGAAGAACGTTTTTGATGTAAATGTATGACAATTTAAAATTTATTTGTTTACTAGAGTTATCAGTTTTGCAGCAACAGTTTTGATAGGTTGTTTTGTAACTAAAACAAGGTTTCATTATTTACTGTAGAAGTTAGTTTTTACTACTGCTAGAAAAAAGTGGTTGAATATTTTTTCTTTTCTTTTTTTAATCTTCACACCAATTAACAAGACTTTTGAAATTGAATCTTTCAAAACATAATAATTTCACATCAAAATTACTTTGTAAAAAGTTGCTGATACATGTAATTAACTGATGTTATGGATCCATGATTTGAAAACTTAATTCCAAGTAAAATGAACCAGTTTGTATTTACACCATGTTTTTAACAACAAAATGAAACAATAGTCAACATGCATTGTTTGTATTTATCAATTGTTTGGAATTTAGGGAGGGTATTCATCAAAGATTCAAAATGGAAATTAGTTTTTCTTTTCAACTATTCTACATCCCATTACTACGGAACTATTGAAGTGTCATCCAAATTCTTGAGATCTTGAGTTAATTTATCTCAGGATGAAGACATCCTAATTAGGATAACGACTTGCCAAGTACTTCCTGTGAATTTTTTTTTTGCCATCTTACGTACATGTATACATACACACACTGGTGACAACGCTAAAACATTTGACATTGTAATTTTATGATGGCTTCATCCCGAGATAAATTAGCTTGGGAAGTCGGCACCCAAATGGCATCTCAGGAGCTCCATACATTGCAAAGAAAAGGACTGATAACTACATGTAGGGAAAGTTGATGCACCTACACACAGTGTGTGTATTAAGTATTACATTGTGGATGTTAACCGGTGATGTATATGCAACTTATAAATGCACGCTATCTTTTGCCACTGATGAGTGTAACTACTAGCCATATGGTATTTGCTTTCTTATCTGAAGTCATTTATTTTTAATGGAGGACCCCTTGTTAAAACAGTTTACAAAAAACACCATTATATTTGTACAACCTTTTATCTTTTATTAAAGTACTGAAAAGAATGAGACAGTTTGAAGTTTAAAGCTAGAGAACAAGTATTATTTTGTGTCTGCTGTTCCATATCAACTTAAGATATGCCCTCCCTTTGAAACCCCCCCCCCAAAAAAAAATTAATAATGACATTATGACTGACACATCTACGATGAACACACTGGACAAGGATATTTGACCCGCCGCGGGTCGAATAAGCTCTAAAAATTATCATTACGCGACCCGCCGCGGTGCGAAGAAGAAGAATTTCGGAGCTTATTCGACCCACGGCGGGTCGAATATCCACTTCCAAACAAATACAACCTTGTACATTATCACTGAGATTGGAACTACGGAGCTGTAGAGGTGCCATCCGACTTATAGAGATTCTGTGTCAATAGAACACCATAATTGGTATAAATGAAGATATATTACATGAAATTTTATTATGTCGTAATCCGGTGAAAATTTTCTCCGGATGACGACATCCTTTCAACAAAATGTCGAATCTGTAAGGTTGTATATTTTGGGATGTCAACATCCTCAAATTTCCTAAATGTTTTGACATTAATATAATCGCTAATGATCGTCAAAGCCAGATTCTACAATAAATTAACTTCAGAAGTAATCATTCAAATTTGAGGATATCTTCCCAAGATAATTTATATTGGGATATTGACATTCAAGTTTTAGGATGTCGTCATCCTGAGATAAAAACATAAAGGAAATTGTCAACAGCTTAATTTGAGGATGACAAATTAATAGTACAAATGACCACAAATAGTTGACAACTTCCTTGAAAGGATGTTGTCATCCCAAGAAAATGTTCTCAAGATGTCGACACATTTCCTGTAAGATGCCTTCATCCCAGGATCTCAACAAGTCGGATGGCACCTTAAGAGCTCCGTACAATCTAGAAATTCTTCAGCATTGTTGCACTTAAGTCTTTCAAGAAGATGACAGAGAAATGTTCACATGGCAATATTATTACAACTGTCTCTGAATCATTATTCTGAGGTTCTTATACAGTATAACGCCTTCGTCAGCGATTTGTGGCACTGCCAGATCTCTTTCCGCCATAAGGATTGTGCAAAGCTTGAACACATCTTTGTCACACGGGTATCGACCTTTGAAAGTACACTCGCTTTCGCAGACTTCAATTTCATCAGGTTGCACTGGTACACTTAGGTCTTCTGCTCCATACAACTGAGGAATGTTGTATATCACTGATGGTCGCCCAAATGGGCCATGCTGATTCCGAGATGGAGAAATACGATGGGCGTTCCACTCTTTCACAACGGTGTCCAACTCCCCCTATATATAAACATTCATAAAAAGAAGACGTGAACGCAGCTCAACGTAATTTCAGTTTCCACACCAATCACACCTGAAATGATTATAATTATTCAATTAAATAGCCCAATTAATTCCCTATCATTAAATGTACATAAATTTATAGCAATGTAATCACCCTTTTAAATCACCGGCTGTCCGATCAATGCACCCACAAATCGGAAAGCAATCTGTTAACGTCCACAAACTAGAGTAGAAAAACGGATGCCTGTCAATCAAGCACGGTTTCCAAGGAGAGACAGAAGGATTTTGTTTTATGAATAATAGGTTTGCTTTTTTTAATGAAAAGTATCAGTGCTTAATGCCTTTTAACAATACATTATCTGGCAAAGGTGTAGAAATCGCCAAAGAAACCAAATAACCGGTGAAAAAAATTAATTTTTTATAATGTATCAGAACCTTTCTTATTTCAAGGGCTATACCATTACAAAATACTCAGATCCTTACCTGAATCATATTTAAAAACAGAATTGGATCAATGAGATATCCAGAAAATCTCCACTGAAGTGACCAGAGTCTTTCAGTTCATGAAATACATTCAGCCAAAACTGTGCACAATGTTTCTGAGTATGCTCCACCAAAACTCGATTCGTTGATTATTCGGACTGCTCCCAAGAAGGCAACTTCTTTCTCCTGCAAACGTATCGTCACCGTTTCTTCTCAGAAACATTTGGATTTGTCGTACGTTTGTGTTTTCAGTACCAAAATCTGCCCTTATAACCCTAGGACATCTCATTCTTTTGCGAACTGCCTGAATGTAATAACCAGCGATTACCTTTGGATCACTGCTCGTTACGTAGGCATCTAACCATAATAGTTGCCTGGAAAAGCCATCTATGCAACCATTAATGCATATTCCAAAGGGCTTAAGTTTGTCGTACGAGTCAATATGCCAGATAAAGTTCGAGCCTCTTCCTCGGTATACTCGCCTTTGCAGTCGTTTCCTTGCTCGATGTTGTACTCCGTTAGGATCTAACAGTCCTAATAGATGACGAACACTTTCCTTGTCGATATTGATACCATTGTGGATACATTTTAAATGCATCCATCGATAACCATGTAACTGGCCCGACTTTTGCAGTTCTTCCTCAATAAAGCAGGCAACATCCAGTATATCGGTGTGCCCTTTTCGCCGAAAACAAACCAAGTTCTCGTAACCTTCGATGAAGTGTTCGCTTGCTCATAAGAATGTCATGGTTTGCTAACAATGATGCCCGTATTTCTAGATAATTGTAACCCAAATTGAAGTAAAAACGAATAAATTGCTTGCATTCCGCACTCACGGTCGGTAGTGGCATATCGCTCCTATCACTGAAAGCATGATAATGAACATGGAAATGATAATCCGTAATAACGGATTACTAATCCGTAATAACGGATTACTAATCCGTAATAACGGATTACTAATCCGTAATAACGGATTACTAATCCGTAATAACGGATTACTAATCCGTAATAACGGATTACTAATCCGTAATAACGGATTAGTAATCCGTAATAACGGATTAGTAATCCGTAATAACGGATTACTAATCCGTAATAACGGATTACTAATCCGTAATAACGGATTAGTAATCCGTAATAACGGATTACTAATCCGTAATAACGGATTACTAATCCGTAATAACGGATTACTAATCCGTAATAACGGATTACTAATCCGTAATAACGGATTAGTAATATATACTTAGAGTGGCACTAATGGTCTTTCGTAGGTTGTTGCCAATTTTGTGTGCCCCTAGGCCCTGAGCCTGGCTGGCATGTTGCCAATTATTTTGTGTTTTTGGGTTGCAGAAACGTTTTACAAAACAATTTAGAGCGCCTACACATGTATTTACATCAAGGCGGGAACTCTTCAGCTCAGTTCTTCAATGCCACT
>CM055818.1:41605959-41628362 GCA_029582265.1 Zoroaster sp. YZ-2022
ATGGAAGCAATTAGCAGTTCAAAAGGTCTAAGCCCCACAGGAACACTTGTTTGTCAATCGATTAGGGAGTTAACAATAGAAGGTTTTTGAGGACTGCAGCTTCATCACTGCTTTCCAGGTGAGTCTCTTGATAATACTGTTGGGCGAGATTGGCCATTGCAAGGTCCCTTTTTAATAGGGGGGAGGGCGGTGGTTTATTATTGATCTTTTATATGGATTGAAGACAATCAGGAATGTGGCTAGTTTGAAATGTTTGCCATCATGGAAGCTTCAAAGACAACTTCCACTGGCCATGCCCTTGACTAATTTTATAAAAACCATTCTTTTTTGCCTTAGCTTCACCTGCTAATCTCCTGTTAGCTTGGTACTCTTCCCCCAATCCGTTGGCATGTTCCATCACCATGCAGTACCATTAAAGGCTACTCAACCTTTTAAAACCTTGAAAGAATTGGTACACCAGCCTCATTTGAAGCTATCACTGGTTGGGCTATACAGTCAAGAATTTGTTAAAATCCAGTAAATCTAGCCACTGGTTTATATTATTCTTGAGTGGTGAACGTGCTCCAACGTTTCTTGTTCACAACAGGAAATACTCTCAACATAATAGTTCTAGAAATTTTGTATAAAGGAGTCAGTTGCATGTCCAACTGATTGTGCATCGTACAAGATTGAAAAAAAATTGTTCTAACATGTAGAAATTATTTTTGTAACAATTATTTTCAAATTTTTGTATGTGTGTACCTACTATGTAATCAGTTTCCCCCTTATGGAGTTTTTGATTATTCAGAACTTTTTAAAGAAAGCATTTATTTTGTCAATATGGAATATTCTAGGAGAGTTTAGGTAGGATTTGAAGCTTTCCACGGTGGAAGTACAGTAGAAGTAAGGTTTGTGGTAGTACCATGTAGTTAACCTCTTAGGAGATGTAATAGTTGGTGGTTCTGAGAAGAACCGTTGGTGAGAAACTCAACAGTTCGATCAGCATACTCTGGTCGTCTTCAGGAGAACTATTACATCTCTTAAGAGATTAATTACATGGTGCCACCGCAAATCTTTAGGTAAGTTTACTCTGATTCATGTAGGTAATAGACTTCAGCTAGTAATAATTGTGATGGAAAGACATAATCCTGTTGATTAATCTGTGCCATTTGATTGACAGGCTCGATTTGGTCTATTGAGGAGTTAGCTGAGAGGATGTTATGTGCAAACAAATTTCTGAATTTTTTTTCTGTCCAGGTTTTGGTCGAGGTGGTGGGTCAAGAGGGCGGGGCGGTCCACCCAGAGGGGGTTACAGAGAAGAAGGTAAGAGCATTTATCTATTCTAAAGAGAGAGAACTCCATGGATCCATAAACAATTTTGATGATAGCGTTTATTCATAACAGTAAATTATACATCAAATTCTAGTGTTACACCAGTACTAAATAAAAGAGTTAAAAATCATATTTATTTTATCTAGTCTAGATACTGGTATCCTGTTACCAGTGCCAAATAGTGCAACCGAATTATATATTCTAAAAAAAAATTAAAATTTTTATCTAGTCTAGATATTGGGTATCCTGTTACCAGGTCCAAATAGTGTAACCGTATTATATATTCAAAACATTTTTTTTTAAATTTTATTTAGTCTAGATATTGGGTATCCTGTTATCAGCTCCAAATAGTGCAACCATATTCTTAAAAATTTTTAATTTTTTTTATTTAGTCTAGATATTGGGTATCCTTTAGTCTAGATATTGGGTATAGTGCAACCGTATTATATATTCTACAGAGATATAACACCATGGATATAATGTATTTATTCATAACAGTAGGCTACATTACCAGTGCCAAATAAAACATATTAAAATCATATTTATTTTATATAATATTAGGTATCCTGTTACCAGCTCCAAATAATGCAATAATAATCAAGGCCCATTATACTATTACCCCTGCTCACCAGGCTCATAAATCATTCCTGAAACCATCTCAGCTCCCTGGGGAGTATACAGCTCAATTGCTGCCATTTCGGCGCATATAGGGATAATCAAACACAACAACCAACTCTGCCCTCACAGGTACCCATTTACCCCTGGGTGGAGAGAAGTAATTATGGTTAAGTGTCTTGCTCAAGGACACAAGCACCATGGTCGCGGTTGGGATTCGAACCCACATTCTGACGACTCAGCCATCAGAACACAAATCCGATGCACTAAACCGCTCGACAATGGCACTCATTTCTTTTTTGTTTATTTACAACATGTATATTGTCCTTTTTTCAGGACTACTTTGAGAAGGACTAGTTAAATTTTGACATAAAATTCAAGTTAATTTTGACCCCTGTTGATATTTTGAAATTCAAACCTTCGCGCCCGTCATTATAGTTGGTCATAATGGAATTCTAGTGTGGTGACTGACCTTCGGGTTATTGGACTCTGTTTCATTGTATACAGAGATGGTGTCCATACTTGGGCTACCTTAAGACATGCTCAGAGTGCACCACAGAGCGTCTAGATTGTAAATGTTTCTGGGGCCCTCCCATACCACACGTGTTTCATGCTTCACGCTTGCAGTCTGAATCGGAACATTCTCCTCAGTTGCATTCCCTGAATTATAGTCATCGAGCACAAACCGAAAATAATACCCAAGGTCATATTACTGTTGCTGCTGCATGAATGAGCCAGTAATTTTCAGTCACTGTGTTCAGTCACTGTGTTCACCTTACGACACCGATTCCATTCCCTGTTTAAAGTCTGTCCCTTTAAACAAGCATTAAAAACTTGTTTACCCACATGACTAGTTTTCAACCAATCAGAATGTCTGTCATGTGACCAGATCCCACAAAAATGAGAAGAATGCTCTTTTAGATTTGTTAAATTTACTGCCAAAACACATGTAAATATATTTTGACTTATAACGTCTTTTATCGGGTGAATTTCATTAACATTTTGTGTTGATTCACATTGTGATAAGGGCATATTTGAGGACCCATTACCAGCCATGATATTCTTCTTACTTTTGTAGGAAATCCTACCTTTGATTTTGAAAATCCTACCATGAAACCGTAAGTTCTGACTAACTTCAGACCATGGAAACTTTCCTTGTGTATCATATTATTGTAAATACCTAGAGTTTCCTTGCTATACATGGCTACAGAGGTAAATCGCTATAGGCTAGTATATGCCTAATGATAATGGCAAACATTTGTCCTACCTTTTCATTTTCTCACAATATCATCCCTGCCCATTACACAAAAGCAGCTCTGGCTACTTCAGACTCATTTTGCAAGATTGGGTTTTGATTTTTATTTTGCGTTCTTGACACGACTGAAACAAAGTGTGGAATGACCTGTAGTCACTACCATATCGCCGGCAGGTGTTAATGTGATGCCACGAGGATACGCACATTCTTTGATTGCACGTCCAATGTACTCGCCATCAGGACTGTAATGCTGAATTTCACCTGAATTGTTTATCCACACAGCAACGTATATGCTACCATCACTGTCACAACACACACCATTAGGGGCCCTTGTCCATTCATTCTCATCATTGACGTTTACTGAAAATAACATGCCACCACCATAGTCTATTGAATGCAGCTTTTTCCTCTGCCAGTTGGTGTAGATAAGCCGCTGTTTGCAGATAGTCAAATATTGATCGATCATCGGAGCATGCAGTGTTTTGATGAGGGATCCGTCTGTTGTGTAGAGATATCGCTTTGCTTGCTCTTATAACCCACTGCTATCAGTTTGTTACCTACTGCAACGCATGTTGGTTCACTGTTTTCCCACGACATGTACCTGGTGTGAACTGACGGAGAAGCTTACCATTCTTGTTGAAGATCTTGACTTGCTGATCATCTAGAACAATGATCTGGTCATCCTTATCCACTGAGACATGTTGTGGATAAGAAGTAAGATCTTTGATCTGTAATCGTTGTGGGATAACAGTGGATTGAGGTTTGCTGTCTGCCAGCATGACTCCTTTAAAATACACATCTGCTATGACTATTTCATTGTTGGTGAAAACTGCAACATCATAAAATTATAGTTTATTTTGTTTATAATTTCCGCTTTCAGATACCACATCTCTTTGATTGCGGTGTCTTACATGTAGGTGTTAGTGATGATTCCACTGCCTCAGCCTTTAATTCCATGATTGGTTCATCATCTTGCAGCACCAGTCTCCCGAGTGACTTCTCACTTTCTTCAAAGCCCATGAAATACAACCTGTCAGACACTTTTTGAGGGCATTTTCTTATTACCAGTTCCTGAAGGTTATAGATGAGTTTCTGCCTGAGATTAACAATCTCGTAGGAATTTGAGAGATCCAAGCGTCGCTTCACCACATCCACCTTCTGCTCTCTGTGTGTCGCCTCTTTCTCATTTTCGGCTCGAGCGGTTTTTAAAGTCTGGATTCTTTTCTATGTAAATCTTGTCTGCCTCTTCCATCAGTTTTTTTCCCTTCTTGATCTTGGCCACCTCCTTTTCAGCCTTTTTGGAGATTTTACTCTTGGTCTTGTCATACATGGATTGTAGTTTCCTGTGGGATTTTTCAATGTCATTTATGGCAGTGGTCAGTTCTCTCTTATTCTTATTAGATTCCTCAACTAATTTGTCGACCTCTTGTTGACATTTTTCTGAAGCCTCATGCATGTCCAGAAGGGAGTGCTTCGGAGTACAATGACTACAGGTCAGAACAATGCACAGTACACATACTAACTTCTCACATGTGTTGCAGTAGAGACTTAGATTGTGATGAGGGTGCAGCCCACATTTTGGAATGTATTCTCTGAGTTTGCTTTTGTGTTGAATCTCACCCGATTGCAACCGATCCAGCGTGCAGATTTCATGAGATTTCATTAAAGACATACGTTCATGTGCTCGTTGGCATTCTTGACACAGAAAGTGATCACAGTCCGTAACATCTTGAGATTGCCCGGCTCCCGTCATCGCAGGCTTGACATTTGATCTCGGACCTCTGACCTTGGAGCTTTTCCTGCACGGTAGCCTCTTCCACCAGGGCACTCAATTTGAAGCCATTAGGCAGACCAGCAACCCCGTTTTCTGTCAATGTCGTTTCCCCTCTGCACAGAGGACATTCAAGTTTCTTATTCTTTGGACCCTGTTTCTCACTATGCAGCTGGAGGCACTCCATGCAAAAACCATGCAAACAGTCCAGAATTTTGGGCTGATTAAAAAGGTTATGGCATATTGAACACTCCAGGTCATCTTTGCTAATCTTATTACCAAGCTCCAGGTTAGCCTTACCACCGTCTGCCATCTTTAGGAAGCTTCTCTTCGTCTGTAAATTAGAAATGTCAAGCGTTTAATATACTACTCAAAACAATTTAGGGAACACCGGAATAATCTCAGATAAAGCAAGATTGTTAATATATTTGTAAGCTACTATTTACACTTTAATCTTGAAACAAAGTTGCTGATGGTATCAAATATCCATATAAATATTTCTGCCATAGTCAGGTGCTATCTTTTTTATAGTAAAATTAAAGAAATGATTTCCTAAAGGATTTCCTGTCATCTGAAAACAGAAATTCCACATTGGAATGAATACGAACAATCCAGGCATGATATTCTTCTGACTTTTGTAGGAAATCCCACCTTTTGATTTTGAAAATCCTACCATGAAACCGGGTTCCGACTAACTTCAGACCATGGAAACTTTCCTTGTGTATCATTTTATATGTAAATACCAAGATAAAAAACAGTTTCCTTGCTATACATGGCTATAGAGGTAAACTGCTATAGGCTAGTATATGCCTAATGATAATGGCAAACATTTTTCCTATCTTTTCATTTTCTCACAATATCATCCCTGACAATCTGAATAGACACATGTAAAGACTGTTTGCAGTGACACCGTGTGAAAATTATTTTCCGAGTAGTAATTAGTTCTGAAAAGAACTGGTGGTTACAACTCGACGTTTCGATCAGCATGCTTTGATTGTCTTCAGGAGAAAAGAGAATTTTCACATGGTGTCACCGCAAATGGTCTTTACTTATCCTTTTCACTGTGCAAAGCTGAACAGACACAACTAGAATAAGCTGAAACTTTCACATGTTGGTTTGTTTACATATATCTTGATTCTTATAAAGTATGGATGCATTAACAGACATATTACCAAAACTGAATACTTGGTTTGTAACCTTTTTGCAGTGTTTTTTTTTCATCAGAAAACACCTTCAGGGATTTCATTTTCCAATGACATTAAAAAGAAATGTTATATGCTACACACATAGAAAAAATATCAGAAGTATATCAGTAAATTACCTGCTTGAAGTAGGCCAGCCTGCATTTGTACATCATATGCTCGCATGCACAATGAATAGCACTAAGATTCATTCATTATTTTCTTGAGAAAAACTCCAAACTGAAATTGTAATCAGAGTATAAAACAGGATTTGAAAATAGGGCGTCCAAATTTGGTATTCTTTGAAAAACGGGGTGTCCAAATATTTAACTTAGCCCAAATCCTCCAAAATCCTCTTTGCCAAAGTGAAGGATTGAGGTTATTAGGCATACTTGCCTTTCCATGGTATATGTACATCCATGTTTGTTGTAGTGATTGCAAGGTCAGTGCTTGGGTCAGTGGACACTGTTTATTGCTCCATGCATGCAGGGAGGGTCCCTGGCCATGTACATGTATCACAGATTAGAAACACATGTGTGCATACATGTCATGTGCTTGCTTTACTACTGAAGGATTTTGGAGGATTCAGGTTATGTGTAAGCAAATGGGCCTAGGGAGTTAGGGTTAGAATACTTTTGCATGTGTATTACAAATAAGGGTGTCTATTTAGCAAACAAGGCCTCAAAGAGACACCAAATTATTATCAAATGTTATTATGCTGCTTTTCTACATAAGCTTAATTTGTCTGTCACCCATTTTGACAAAACAGAGGACATCGCCAGACGGCCGAAGCTCAATCTACTGAAACGCTCGGTGAAAGACCCAGTCAACCAGCTGGCCCAGGATATACAACGAAGTTCAATCTTTGGCAGTGGCAAACCACGAGTGGAACCGACCACGAAAGAGAGGCAAGACAACGTTGACTGAAACCAATGTGGGTTTTTGTTTAAACCATCTGTAAATTATACCCGTAAACTGATAACTGATTTGTTGATCCTGTTTTCAGCCTTAGAGCCGAGAGGCGAAGCAGGCCATTTTTTCCTCTTTCAAGATGTGACATGTGAATTAATAAGTTTAACCCATGACGAGTTGTTCCATTGTTTTGTTCGCGAGATACTGGTGTGGAATTACCGGCTAATAACAATTCATGTTACCTTTCCCGTAATTAAGTCAATATTCGGTTGTATTATGAATTTTGAAGCAGTCATTGTTTGTGTCTAGAAATATCTGTCGCTACACAGAGTGCATCAAAATTAGAGTATTGCATGTACAGTATAAAATTGTGCTTTGTTGCATTGCAATAACAGCATGTTTTCTAATCATATTCGGTTAATCATCAACGTGTTTCAGTTGCAGCTTATTTCTCTATTGCGTTATAGACTAGAATACCTCTTGAAGTAAGCATATATTTATTTATTTTTTAAAATTAATTTTTGTTTTTTTGAGAAAAATTCATGAGAAACGTCTGAAAGTATTTCATTTTTTTAATTTTTTTAAATGAAGCTTCTTACAATAGTGTTGGCCTATGAAAAATGAGTATCTGTACACAATGTTATCTTTGATGTTTCACATTCATCATTTTGTAAATCCAATTGCTTGTACGTGTTATCTGTCAAGTCTAACACATACATTATTCATGTAAGTGTCACAGAGACTGTTTTACAGTTAACAATTTTCCATTCTAGTAATCCGCTTAACCTGTAGTTTACTCCAAGATTTTCTTTATGAATAGAAAGGACATGTTTCGGTCCAAAGAATGTGAAATCTGTTGTGTCATTTTAAGTGGCATTTCAAACACTGTGTATGTAAAGTTTTTAGGGTGGTTCTCCCCGATCCCATTAGAAAACATTTAACTGAAGCACGCGTGGATTTAAGTCCAAAATATATATATATATTTTTTACATTTCAAACAGAGTGCATGATAGTCAGTGACTCCGCCGAGCTCCACTTACTTATAATGATAGTTTTGATGATGATTTTTAATCAGGCTAAACCTACGCTCAACATTGCTTGTTTGTAATTCTGTCTAAGACAAAGATCAGGATGTTGCTTTCATTATTTTATAGTTAAAACATTCAATGGATTTAGAATTAATTATAAATAGTTACAAATTTAGTGTACTTTTAAACTGATTGATTTGAATGCCCGCTTTTACTGAATCTAATGTTCTCCTATATTTTCTATTCTTTTATAAACAAAAAATATAGGAAAATATCAGAATAGTGGAAGCTATGCATTTTTATCTGTTATAAATTGACATATCTGCAACCCATTTAGTAGGCTAAAGGGGATATTAATTTGCATATAAAGTAGTAGCAAATATTAGAAAATAGCTGACCGTGTTAAGTAAATATTCTCTCTAAAAAAATTGAAAAACAGTTATTAAAAAACACTTTAAATAAAATGAAATTAGTACAAATTGTAGGAGACCAGTTTATTAGAACACAATGTACAAAGTGGGCTGCTGTCATACAGTACAATAAAATTTGTTCCAGATTTACGAAGAACTTCTTGATTTCTGTTGTGTATTTTTGAACCCTCTGGTATCCATAAAATGAATACATTTTCAATTTGGTGTCAAGATGCTGATATTAAACCTATCTCGATTCTTAAGGTGCTGTCTTTTTTTAAAAAGAAACATCAATTGTCATTCCCCAACTGATCTATATCCGAGCTGGCCACAACCCATAAGGAAGTTTATGCAGTGTATTTAGATTTTTTTGTTTATTCACCTTGCACGTTTTTATTATGCTCATCTGAAGTGTACATGTACTATTTCTGTGGAAAGAATCCACAGGCGACATAGGGCTGGATTCGAACCCACAACCTTCCTTATACGATTCAAGGCATCGTTTCGGTTTGCGGTAACACCATGTGTTTATCTCAACTATCATATGTACCTAGACATTACCCATGTATAATATTAAAGCAAACTGACATTTCATATGGGCACAAGGGAGGGCCAAGAATGACAAGAAGTCCCTCATGTCAGTACAAATGTAGGTTTTGAGGACCTGTAACATAAAAAGTAAATGATGTATACCACTTTTGACAAAAGATTCTGATAATATGGGGGTGCCAGTCATCATAAATATCAATTTTCAGGGGAATATAGGCCCCTTAAATTGCAATAAACTCACCGACCCAATATAGGGGGTGAAAAAGGGGGCGGGGCTAAATTGTTCAACGGGTCATATCTTAAAAACAACAAGGATTTGGGAGCCAAAATGTTGTGGGTGTGCATTAACATACCCAGAAGATTGTTGAAAAAATATCAACAAAATCTGAGACAGTCACTGTCAACCCCACGGTGAGTTGGTAAGGACGCGTTTAAAAAAAAACAGAACTTAAGTCGTATTGGAATGATGGGGGAATGACTCCATCACTGTTCTTTAGTCCATTTCACCAAGCTCTCGGTAATCTTCACAAGCCTTATTTGCATATTAATCGCGTAACCCAATCTCAAGGGTTTGGTGAGCAAAAGGGTGCTTTCGCCATTGTTTTTCAACAAGATAAAATGCCAGAGTGAGGTTTTGCCACATCAACGAACAATCTCTGATGTTAAGTTGATGAAATTCTTGCATCGGGTGATAAACAATTGATTTAATTTTGCCCTTCCCTGACGTGTGTATAGCACTGTATACTCAGTTTTGAAAAACTTTACAGGCGACTCCGGCGGGATTCGAACCCACGACCTCCTGCTTAATAGTGCAGACGTCTTAACCTCTCGATTTACAGCACAAAAATTTACAGTCAGTTTGTGTTTCCTTGAGTCAGTTTCCTGTTCTATGGACATTACATGTAGTCCATGCACACTGCTTTCAATTACTCAGTCAATTGACTTGAACGGTTTGATACAAGTAATGTTGTTTTGGCTTCGGATGAAAACATTTGTGTTTGAAATAGTCTATGTATTCTAATCCTCCAACTCTCAATACCATACTCGAATGACAACAGCATCAACATCGCTAGGGGACAGCATTCTCATCTTCAATAAATGCTCGGTTTGCTTTCCGGCATTGAGCACAAGCCTTAGTCCTTGATCTCAGTCTTTGGTTACTGTCCTCTCCTAAAGCAAACATCTTCAGGCTTCCCTGTCACCATCATCTACATCCTCATCTACATCTCTTGGTATCCGCACGTCTTGGTCTTCGTCAAACTGTAACATGGTGTCGATGCTGAGTAGAAGATCTCCGATTGATTCCTCGTCGGTAGGGTTCAGCGGGATGAAGCGAACAAGACTGTAATCTTCAATCTGTGGTTGTCAAGAGGAATGCTGTATTAGTTTAAATTTAGAAAATGTTGATGAAACAAAGGTAAGGTGTAGATTTGGAAATGCAAAATTAACCAAATGGTTGAATTGTAATGGTGTTAAGCTGATGATGGTATCTTCCCTAGAAAATCATTTCCAAAATCAAATTTTGGAAAGACTACTCGACTACAAAAAGAGAACAGTTCTACTTTTAATACATACCAAGTTTGCAAATGCATTGTTCAGTTTATCAAACTTGGGTGAGAAATTGTTGGCTTCAGAGAGCAGTAATTGCGGATCAGGGTCTAGGAATCTGGTGGGAAAAAAGCTCAAAATTCAATACATGTATGAGCCGCCTTGGCGTAGATATTTTATAGCTGTCCTTGGCAAGCAAGAACTCTATGTGATGAGATCTGAGTGCACAGAAACATACTGATCCCGTTTCCTTGAGGTTCACTTGCATACGGGTGCGCAAATCTCTTGACATCTCTGCTAAGGTAAATTGACCTATCCCCATTCATAAAAGATGGCCAATCAAAGCACCAATTTTACATCACATGACCACCCAAATCTAAGACAAACAAAGGAAAATGCCCAAGCTCGTGCTTTCGGTTATGCATGTTTGTTATAAAAACGTAATACGTAAAACCACATGTAATATGTCGAGGGCTTCAAACCAGAACTGGTTATGTCCAAAATCGTTTTTTTGAAAACAAATGAGTTTAAAAGTTTGAATCTTTCTGAAACAATCAGAAACTCCCCATAACACATTTTAGGCAAAAGTGGACATATCCAGTTCTGGTTTTAAGCCCTCAAATCGATGTATTCTCTAGATCCAGACTAACTAGGGGGGTGGGGGGGGGGGGGCTCACTTTTGTAATATTGCTGTACAGCCCATGCACACGCGCATCTGTACGTGATAGCCTTTGCAGGCGATTGTACATTATTATCCAGATCCAAAATGACACGTACAAATGACACACGATATTAAAATACATGGCACGTACACAAAACTCTAAATGTGTCTGTTAATATCCATTGATGAAGACAAGATAACATGTAGATTTCCTGCTTGAGGTCCTATAAGACAAGATACGCAAGACTAATTGCAGTGACACCATGTGAAATTCTCAATTGAGTAGTAATTAGTTCTGAAAAGAACTGGAGGTACAACTCGGAGTTGTACCTCCAGTTCTTTTCAGAACTAATTACTACTCAATTGAGAATTTCACATGGTGTCACTGCAATTAGTCTTACTTATCCTCCTCACCATGCAAAGCTACAAGTTTTAAGACAAGATACATGTAGGTTTCCTGCTTGGGGACCTATTGACATTCTCAAGCATTGTGGTATTTGACTCACTTTTCCACCTCCTTCTCTGCCTTCTTGCTCAGCAGATCCATCTTAGACATGACATTGATGTGTGGAACCTCAAGATTTACCATTGTAGACAGAGCTGCCATTATTCCTGTCAGAAAGAATGGTTCATCTTTATTGTCATTATCCTTTAACCCTCCTACTTTATATGTTGATGAAATTCTTGTGTCGGGTATTAAACAATTGATTCAATTTTTGCCCTACACCGACATGTGTATATAGCTAAAACTTGTAGCTTTGCATGGTGAGGATGATAAGTAAGACTAATTGCGGTGACACCATGTGGAATCTCAATTGAGTAGTAATTAGTTGAGTTGTACCACCAGTTCTTTTCAGAACTAATTACTACTCAATTGAGATTCCACATGGTGTCACCGCAATTAGTCTTACTTATGTGTATATAGCACTGTATACTCAGTGCTTTCCGAATGTCTGTGGAAAAAACTTCACAGGCGACTCGGGCGGGATTAGAACCCACGACCTCCTGCTTATTAGTGCAGACGTCTTAACTTCTTGACCACCGAGCTTGCCCGAGCTTGCTCCTACTATAGCTGAACTGTAGTGGCAAGCAGCTACAGTGCAGTCAACCGACTGTTTTGACTGTTGACCCAAATGTGAACTTGACTGGTTTTGACTGTCATTTTGACCACCATGAACAATACCAGAGAATGTTTTTTCCTGTCAAAAACGCTTGACTCATTTTGACCTGTAAATGTACTTACTACACGTAAGGTTCAACAGTGTTCGACTTTTCAGTGCACTAGATATACCTTAGTAAGTATATCAACATTTTGACTGATTTTGACTGTTGCAGTCACAGGAGGGTTAAAGAAGGGCTTTAACCAAATATTGATAATGGACCTTCCCTAATTTCTTAGAGAAATTATGTTATTTAAGGAAACTAAACATAAGTTTTTTTATTTTTATCCAAAACCCTTTTGATCGTTGGTCAACCTCTTCCCTAAATTGGTATAGGCCTTGGGGAAAATATTGCAATCCAATAAACAAACTTTTCCATAAAAGAACTGTCAAAAACCAACATTTTCAGGTAGAAAAACTTTCCTCATACCCTTTGATAAGACCAGCAAGCAGTTCATAAACATGAGGGGCTGGGATGCCGCTAGAAGCTAGGATGGCTATACCACCTTATCACTCACTTTGCAACATTATATTTATTTACATTTTTTTAAAATTATAATTTAGGTAATATTTTGTTATAAATATATATATACTACTCAAAACAATTTAGGGAACACCGGATTTTTAACATCAAATAGGTTTGAAATGTTCCATGAACCGGGATTTTCATTTGCAACCCCATCTCTCTTTCAGTAGTCATGTCATGAAATGTGTAATCACTACATGCATCCTTTATCATCTGTTTCATTGTGCAGTTGTTTCTCATCAATTCTGTGAAACATTGTGTTTATCTGAAATAAATGATCTTGCTTTAACTGAGATTATTCCGGTGTTCCCTAAATTGTTTTGAGTAGTATATATTTTTACTTTATATTTTAGTGTTGCTTTTTGTACTGTTTTGTACAAGTGAAAAGTATAATAAAATAAAAATAAAAATAAGAGCGATTATTTTTAATAAAATAGAATTTCAAAATCAATGTTATTGTCCTTGCATTTCGAACCTAGCAGGTTCTTTCACAAAGGCAAAGCGAGACAGGAGAAAACAAGATACATACATAAGAACATACTGTAAGAGAGGAAGTTAGTCAGGTATGAAATGAACACAAAAGAAGGAACTGGTCCTGGGATAGGACAAAAGGAGATTAATAAGGTTCTTTAGGTTGGTAAGCAGTTTGCAACAGCTAATTCTCCATTCGTAAAATACAATTACCTGAGAAGAACTTGGCTGTGTCGACCATGAACTGGGAATCTATAAGAAACACGGCGCAGATTCTGAAATCCCAGCTTTGTAAGGTTTCAACAAACTGCTTCATGACAGGTATGTGGGTATACAGCTCTATTTGTCCTAATTGGTGAGAGAGGAAAAGAGACAGTGACTGAAATGAAACTTCAAATTAGCATGAATGATTCCAGAAATGTTGGAGTCTGGGAACAACGCCACAATGAAATCGTGATTTCATTTTGAATTGATTCAACAATTAGTGCACAAAATGACCATTGAATAACTTTTTTTATATAAATATAGTAGTGCCAGTGTATGACAGCGCTCTGTTGAATTTCCTGCCAGGAATTTAGTCAAAGTTGTTTACCAAATACTTCTTTTTTATTTTAAAGTGGAATGGCTGTTCCAATTCTCACATTGCGATAAATTTGAATCTATCCAACCCAGCATCGCCCAAGCCTATTCTACTCATATCTGCAAAGTTTGCTGGTTGTCATTTTTCTTTTTTTTTATCATTTGCATTGTTATCTTCAAATAAGAATAGATGGAAGAGATCTTCAATAACATATTTCAATCATCTCGGGTAATAACAAACTTCATATAAGTAAGACTAATTGCAGTGACACCATGTGAAATTCTCTATTGAGTAGTGATTAGTTCTGAAAAGAACTGGAGGTTAACTGCATATAGGTGCTTGTTACAAAAAGGTTCATTTTGGCGTCTTCACAAATATTTAATAGTATAGCCGCTAATATGAGGTCTTAATGATACATTTCACCACCGAACTCGGTGAGCCCAGTCCAACAGAATCACTTACAAACACAAACACAAATGAAGGGAAACATGGACACAATTCTTATACTTCTACGAACATTATATTATAATATTTACTATTTTGAATATGAAGGGAATAATTCTTTAACCCTCCTGCTACTGCAAGGGTCAAAATCAGTCAAAATGTTGATATACTTGCCAAGGTATATCTAGTGCACTTAAAAGTCAAACACTGCCAAACCTTACGTGTAGTAAGTACATTTACAGGTCAAAATGAGTCGACCGTTTTTGACTGGTAAAAGCATTGTCTGGTATTGTTGAGGGTGGTCAAAATGACAGTAAAAACCAGTCAAAAATGCCCCTGTGTGCACATCTGGGTCAATAGTCAAAACAGTCAGTTGACTGATTTTGACCTCGAAAGCTACTTGCCACTAAAGTTCAGCTAGAATAGGAGGGTTAAACTACACAATAATCACTATTTGTCACAGACAGTGCGCAAATAAATCAATTGAGTAATAAGCTTAATCCCTATGGGGTATTCTTTTATAATTTTGATTTTTAATATGAAATTACATTCTTAATTAAGTTTCTTATAAGGTTATAAATAACCCAAAATAAGGCTGATGCTCTATTATACATGTAGGAATTAAAATCAGATATATAAGTTTCAAACCTGGACAATCAAATATGACTGAGATAATCATCTTCAATATCTCCTATCTGTTCTTTCAGCCAGTCAAAGTTCTGTGCAAAATACCTGTATGTGCATAAAGAACAAATTCAGAACAAATGTTACTGGTTAAAAGAGTTATACAATTTTGTATAGTTTTCTTATTTGATAAAGAATTTAGTAATTCAAAAAAATAACAGTTTTAAAAATTACTGAATGTATCAATATTTCCTAATTTTGTCTAAGGGAGTAGGGCCAAAGTCATGGTCCAGCCAAGCCTTTGAGAAGCCCAGCCAGGCCCAGGCTTTGCCCAGGCCTACTGGCCTATATAATCACCTAGCTGAGCACAAAAGACCCTTTACTAATGAATAGATCTCAAATAGCTCTTACTGTTAACGCAGACTTGATTGACACCTCCCCTGTCTTTTGTTGACCGTTTTTGACTGGTAAAAGCATTGTCTGGTATTGTTCAGGGTGGTCAAAATAACAGTAAAAACCAGTCAAAAATTGGGTCAACAGTCAACATGGGCAGTTGACTGATTTTGACCTCTATAACAACTTCCCACTAAAGTGCAGCTATAGTAGGAGTGTTAAAAAAAAGTAAATCTTATGAAACTTTTGAAGAAAAAAAACATAAAAATTCCTATTTTTCCCAGAAATAAAAAGCATTTCAGACTGTTGTCTCAACTAAGTTTTTAGATAATAATTTGTTCATTGTTGGACCTTCCATTTGGAAATTGTACAAGGGTCATAAAAAAGGAAATGACGGCTTTGGCTACGACTATAGCTAGATCACTGTTTCTTCCCTATACTTCAGCATTGCTGCTGCAGCCAATAGCCATAGCCGTAACAAAAATGCTTAATTCGGACATAGCCTAACTAAACAGATTGTGTAGACAGTATGTTTTGTAGGTTAAACACCCGAGGGCTCTCATATACAAGAATGAGGACAGATAACAAATGGAGTTTTAACACTTACTCCATAGGCCTACAGTACACCAATCCACCATTTGGCCCGAACCGTAGAGTATCATCCTCCATGATATCATCGACTTCAATCAACTCCTTTATATCTAAAGAAGAAAATGTAAACAGAATATCAGAAAATGGAAATAAAGTTACAAACAAAAGGAATAAATCCCAGAGATGCCAACATTACAAATTGAAAAAGAGTAATTCGCCACGTTGCATCCGCCTCGGACACGAAAATACCCAAATTACCCTCTTTTCAAACCTCACACTCGAGGCTTTACATTTTTATAAATCGTAAAAATTGATACAAGGATCGTACAATCGTAATTGGACTCAATAAATCGTAAAAATTACACCCAAATCGTAAATGTTGGCATCTCTGAAATCCTTGCACCACAAGATGATTGATACTTGTACTTAAACTTTACTCCGAGTAAGGTTTTAGATAATACATCATTAATTTGATAAAAGTGAATAGAAAAAATGTATAAATCTCCCTCATACTCAAATTTCGGCCAATATTCCTGTTGCTATATCACATGATTTCAGGGTGGGGATTAAGGCTGTGCATTTTCTATTATTTCGGGAACCGGATACCTGAAATTGGAAATCTTTGAAAACCCGGGTACCCGTAAAAACCACATAAATACTCCCGAATATATAAATTCACCACTATGAACACAAGTTTCTCTTGTTTTATTAGAGTCATAATAAATGTGGACTGTAATAATTTCCCGCCCTCTATATTAACCCTAACTCCCTCGACAACAAAAGCAGTTGGAGAATTTTGAAGGATTTTTATTGTTCAGTAACAATGCTTAGGGAGTTAGGGTTAAAAACGACTTGTAGCATCCCCATTCTCCACACATTTTGTTAACAAAAAATCAGAGACTTCCATTTGAGTGGTTTAAATGTCCAGTCAGAATTTTCAAAAGTCATTTACGGGTAACTGGAACCGAAAAATGGAACCGGGTAATGACAGTTTCGGTCGGGTATCCGGGTACCGGGATACTCGGCACAGCCTTAGTGAGGATGGGATAATATTTTGCATAGTAACCTTCAGCTCAGGTTGTTCAGGTATCGTTTCTATCAACTGTGTATTGCTATTGGACTATGCAAGAGAGGTTCCCCTGAATCACATTGTATAGCAACACGTGTGTTAAGTCTGGGAAATTTAAGTCATTGTACCAGACAACCAAGGTGTTAGCCAGGATTTAGAAATAGGGTGTCCAAATATGCTGGAAATTTCAAAACCGGGTGTCCAAATTGTTCACTTACAATACTTTTGCATGTAAATGACAGATGAAGTCGGGTGTCCAAAAGACACCCAGACACCCCTCTGGCTAATAGTAATACTATGCAGACAATAATCCAATGAAAGTTGCAAATGGCTTATTAACCCTCCTACTACTACAAGGGTCAAACACTGTCAAACATTATGTTATAGTAAGTACATTTACGGATCAAAATGAGTTGACCGTTTTGACTGGTAAAAGCATTGTCTAGCATGTCTAGTATTGTTCAGGGTGGTCAAAATGACAGTAAAAACCAGTCAAAAATGCCCCTGTGTGCACATTTGGGTCAACAGTCAAAACAAGCTATTGACTGATTTTGACCTCTATAGCAACTTCCCACTAAAGTGCAGCTACAGTAGGAGGGTTAACAATGGTGCTAGGTTTTGCTTTTGAGTCCGTTCATTATTTAACTTTTGATTTTTTTTTAAATTTCCGTGCCTAGTGTGTCTCTTTCTGCTGTTTCAGTGTATCATTTTATCATACCTGCAATTGGCTGATAGTCAAAATACTCGGCTGCAGGGTCAAGGTTCACAACGTGTGCTGCTCGATGGATGTTCTCGCAGTGACGCAACATGTTGCTACAGTAAATTGACTGTAATAACAAATTTTAAAAACATAACTTTTTCTCATTCAATATAACCAATAAAGTAATCTTACCTACCTAGTAAGGTGGAGAACATATGGATGATGATGGACATACTTCAAATTATTCCAGGATATTTATTTCATGAAAAATCAGGCATTTTTGGTATACGATGACTTCCTCAGTCATGTCAACTCCCCCATAAGTGACCAACAGTCATTTACATGCGCAGTGGCAACTATAATAGGATCCTTCTATTTTCTGAAGGGGAAGATTTTTTTAGAAGGGAAATAAAGTCCGAAAACCATCATAAAAGTGGATTTTAAAGATACTTTTTGCTTTCTGTACCACCAAAAAATTGATAGAATAATTTTTTAACTGGTTAGTGGTTGCAAAAAAAATTCCAAAAAAGCCCTTAAAAAGTGGCGGTCGGATACGACATTCTTTCCAATATGACTTATTTGCTGTCCATAATTTGGCTTCATCTTGTTATCATCACTGACACTGGTAAGACTGATAACAATTAAAACAAACATATGCAAGAACATTTCATGAAATGTTAATAGCAAAGTTTTAGGCAGAAATATCTTTTTGTGTATGTAAAAAGCAAATCTTAAATTATGATTAGCAAATTGTGAATTCTGAGTTGCATTTTGCAGGCCTGGAATACCACTGAAGTCACAGAGGCCATGACCTCTGTTGCCCTGGTCTTGGCCTTGGTGCCCCTTCAAAATCATGGGTCGAAATTAACACTTGTCCACTAGTCTGAGGCTAGTGGTTTTAGTAGTGGGACTACTAGCTTCTGTGGTTCGGGTAGTCCAATGGGCTAGTGAAAAAAAAATGAAATAACAATACGCAAAAAAACATTCCGTATGATCTCAGCATGATCTCATCAAGAAGAACATGTTGCTCACCAGCCGTGAGCTGGTGAGCATTTCTTTTTCTTGCATTTCTTTTTCTTGTATATATATTCACCTTTTTTTCAAGGCTACTAAAAAATGAGAAGGACTAGTACAATTTTGACATAGCTAGTCCTGTGGGCTACCATAAAATTCAAGCTAATTTCGACCCCTGAAAATAGACATTCTGATACTCTAATAGAAGTGTCCTTCATAAGAATGAAATTCCAGGCCTGATTTTGCTCTGTGATACAGACAAAGTGTCATTCACAGTGACACAATTGTGCTTCTTCTGTTTCAATACTAGAATCCCTTTACAAATGTTAAACTCTGATAATATTTATAAAGTGGTAGAACTGAATTGACCTAGTTTCCACTCCCTGCAGGGCCAATAACAAGCTGTGCATAGCGTGGCATCTTGTGACATCTGTTCACACACTAAGCTACAGTATCTAGTTAGTCTATCTGGTGAGTTATAAATCTGCAAAATAAAAATATGATTTAAGCATTATGAAGTCCTTGTAATACAAGCATAAATACTATTTTAAAATGTGATTTTGATATCCAGTTTTAACCCTAGTGTACTTTGGTAAAATGTGCATAGTTTTTACATACATATATGAGAATCAAGAACTTAACACAGGCATGCCCACTCAGTCTTGGCATGCTTGGTTGGAGGTTTTCCACTTTATATTTGGAAAATATATATGTGAGGACAAGCAACGTTAGTTCTGGATCAGTAACATTTGCAGTTTGGCTAGCAGTAAGTGAGTAACTGGTTGTCCGGAAACTGGAGACTTTTTTGGGGGGCCTAACACTATGAACAACTTCACCCTGAAAATACCCTGAAAATCAGTTTTGCCTTGAAATAACAGTTGACCGTAATTTCACTGCAATTTCACGGTGTCTCTTCCTCAGATATTGGCAATAATGTTCACGGTGATTTCACGGCAAATTCACAGCAAATTCACGGTGCTCTCGAGAAGTAATGAGCTGCCCCAAAACTGCCACGAGAAGTTCATGGCATTTTCACAGCGTTTTCACGGCATAGGGAATCCCAAGAGTATTTCATGGCATTTTCACAGTGTTGTGTCGTCATGAAATTGCCGTGAACTATTTATTTCATGGTAAAACGGATTTTCAGGGCATTTTCAGGGTAAAGTTGTTCATAGTGTAAGGTGGTTGTTCATTACCATGATTCTTGGCTGCAATGCTTAGGAGCCAAGGGTTATGTTCTGTATCAACAATGACATTTTATCTGCCATGGATGAGGGGAAAATCACTGCATTAGTTTTGTTAGACTTAAGCGCCGCTTTTGACACTGTCGATCATAAAATCCTTCTCTCCCGCCTTCAATATCATCTTGGAATACATGACACAGCCCTGGATTGGTGTAAGTCCTACCTTTTAAATAGGCCTCAGCATGTTTGTATTGGTAACGCTATCTCCGAGCCTGTTACTCTTGACTATTCTGTACCCCAAGGCTCTGTGCTCGGCCCACAGTGGTTTACTGTTTATACCTCTCCAGTTCGTGATATCATTTTGAAGTATAATTTAAATTACCATGTTTACGCTGATGACACGCAGCTTTTACATTACTTTTTAAATCTTCTCAAGAACCTGCTGATTCCTGCATTAAAACACTGGAGAAATGTATTCAAGAGATTCGAAGTTGGATGAGACAAAACTTCCTGAAATTGAACGATGAAAAACAGAATTTGTTCTATTTGGATCACGTCAGCAATTGTCTAAAGTTTCTCTTCCATTTATTACAATTGGTGACTCTGCAGATAACTCCCTCATTACATGCACGTAATTTGGGTGTTATATTTGACTCGACAATGACTTTAAAACCACATATCTCCAACATTGTTCGCATATCATCATTTCATATCAGAAATATAAGCCGAATTAGGAAATACTTGAATAAAAGTGCTGCTGAACAAATTATACATGCGTTTGTCACATCACGGCTTGATAACGGGAATGCTCTCCTTACGGTCTTCCGCAGAATCAAATATCTCGTCTTCAGCACATACAAAACACAGCAGCTCGTGTTGTGACTTTGTCCAGAAAGTCATGCCATATCACGCCAATCTTGAAAGAACTGCACTGGCTTCCTGTTTCACAGAGAATTGTTTTTAAACTTATGCTAATTGTTCACAAATCTTTTAATAACATTGCTCCAATTTATATTTCTGAACTACTTAAAGTCTACACTCCATCACGCAATTTGCGCTCCAGCAACATGTCACTCCTCAAGGAAGCAACTTCAAAACGGAACTGGGGTGACAGGTCGTTTTCTGTCGCAGCTCCGAGACTCTGGAATCATCTTCCAACTAAACTCAAATCTTGTCATAGTATAACCAGATTCAAGTCGATGCTTAAAACTCATCTTATGTCACAACTCTTCAAAGATGATGTATATTTGTAATTGCATTGTAGGTACATGTATCTCGGTACATAATTTGTTTTCCCTATGCTATCATTGTATATTGTTTGTATTAATGTTTTTCTTTGTTTCCGCGCCTTGAGCGCCCAGCAGGGTGGATATGTGCGCGCTAAAAATCTTTATTATTATTATTATTATTATTTGTAATACAAGTGTTCAGTAAAGCAATGTTCTACTCTATATCTGGTTTACGTTCTTCAATATTTCAACAATTTACAAAAACATTCTGGTGAGTCTTGCAATTTCAATATTACCCTCCTACTATTGCTGCACTTTAGTGGGAAGTTGCTTTAGAGGTCAAAACCACTCAACTGCCTGTTTTGACTGTTGACCCCAAATGTGCACACAGGGGCATTTTGACTGGTTTTTACTGTCATTATGACCACCCTGAACAATACCAGACAATGCTTTTACCAGTCAAAAACGGTCGACTCATTTTGACCTGTAAATGTACTTACTACACGTAAGGTTTGACAGTGTTTGACTTTTAAGTGCACTAGATATACCTTGGCAAGTATATCAACATTTTAACTGATTTTTGACCCTCGCAGTCACAGAAGGGTTAAAGTCCTGCGTCCAATTTCAAGAAGCACTAATTAGATGCGTCATATGACAAGCACTGGTCTTAACTGACCTATCGCCATTCATAAACAGTGCCTTTTAAACATCACATGACCATCCATAACAAAGACAAACAAAGGAAATATTCCCAACGATGAAGATAAGCTAGCATTCATATCCTTTTGGTTTGCAGTAACACCATGTGTTTATCTCAACTATCACTAAGTGACGTACAGGTTCTGAAAAGAACCTTTATCGCACAACTTGTATCTGAACTGTTGCTAACAGATTATGGTTCAGGGGAGAACCAATATCAGTCAACTCGTTTCTCAACTATCGCTAAGTGAGAATCTGGTTCAGGGAGAACCATGGATACTTCACATGGTCTTCTCTATGTTTCGATTAGCGTGCTCGAATCATCGTCATGATCAGATTAGAGCACGTTAATTGGAAACGTAGAGAGACCCTGTGAAGTCCCCAGATGGTTCTCTGAACCACATTTTCACCTAGCAATAGTTGAGATAAATACATTGTGTTACCGCAAACCGAAAAGATATAAATACTCCACCATGGA